>PITA01010914.1:0-69350 GCA_004023965.1 Spilogale gracilis | reverse complement strand
GAATACTATGCCTCCATCAGAAAGGATGAATATCCAACTTTTTGTAGCAACATGGACTGGACTGGAAGAGATTATGCTGAGTGAAATAAGCCAAGAAGAGAAAGTCAAGTATCACATGGTTTCACTTACTTGCGGTACATGAGGGGTAACTTGGAGGACAGTGGGAGAAGGAAAGTAAATGGGAACTAGGGTAATCCAGGGAAAGAAACGAAACAACAGAGACTTTGGACACAGAAACAAACTGAGGGACTTGGAGGGAGGGGGGTGGAGGGATGGGAGAGCCTGGTGGTGGGTACTGAGGACGCCTAAAGCGTGGAGCACTGGGTGTGGGGAATGGGTAATGAATCTTGGAACACTGGGAAAAAAATTTAAGTAACAATAAAAAAAAAAAAAGAGTCTTAACTGTGGTGTGGAAAATGTATTGGAGGCGACCCAAGGAGTTGAAGTGAGACCAGTGGGAGTAAAGTTGTCAGACAAAATGCAGAACACCTAGTTAACTTTGATTTCAGATTAACAATGAATAATTTTTTAACTGTAAGTTAAAAGTCAGTCTGGGACTGACTTATACTAAAAAAATTATTTGTTTTTTATCTGAAATTCAAATTAACTGTGCACTCTGTATTTTTATTTGCCAAGTCTGACAACCCTAGGTGAGAAACTACTAGAGCACAAGTGACTTGGAGGAGGGTCAGAATAATGACAAGGGAACAAATCCCAGGTATATATGATAGGTGAAACTGCCAGGACTTGGTGATGAAGGATAGTTGGAAGGCAGGCAGGCTGGGACAAGCCCCCCAACTCCCACCCTCAAACATCGGGTCCCTAAGAGGAAACCACCTTTAAAAGGATTTTAGGCCACCTGGAAGGACTCCTTCACTCTTTCCCATGCTATAAACGGTAACAAAAACCTGACTGGATGACAGGTGCAGGGAGGGTTAATCAAATTCAAACAACCCACCAACAAGCCCATAAAAACTGCTAGACTTAGGAACTCCCTTGGCAAGCCTCTCAGGTCGCCTCCCTCTTTGGGAGCTTTGTACTATCACTTACTATCGCTCAATAAACCTTGCTTTGCTGCCCACCACTCTTTTCAGTCTACCTCGTCATTCTACAAAGCAGCATGTCCAAGACCTGTGGGCACCAATGGAGAAAAAAACCCTGTAACATTGGTGGATTGATTGGATGTGGTAGGGACTGCTGAGTGCTGGTCCCCCAGATTGGGAACACCAGAGGAAGAGAAGGCATGCAATACATATTAAATATATTTCCAAAATGGAACAATTACGGATAATAGGAAAAAGTGGAGGTTTATTATCTTAGGCTCTGGTAAACTATGAAGTTTACAGTAATGGATCACCTTATTCCCCAAATAATGGATAAATCATCACTGTGTTCTTTTCACTGGTGCACTTTTCCAATTTTCTAATGAAAAGATCCATCACAAAATCAAGAAAACTTTTTTTAAAGATTTATTTATTTATTTTACTTGAGAGAGAGCAGTAGGTGAGAACAGAGGGGGAGAAAGAGGGACAGAATCTCTAGCAGACTCTTGGCTGAGCCAGGAACCCAACAGGGAGCTCAATCTCACGACCCTGAGATCTTGGCCAGAGCCTAAAGCAAAAACCAATGCTTAACAGACTGAGCCACCCAGGTGCCCTTATTTTTTCTTTTCAATATGTTCTTTTCCTGATACTTTTTTTAACAGTAAGATGAAAACTTCAAACATCATGAAAGCCTCTCTGACTTAAAACAGACACACACACACACACATACACACACACACACACACACACACACACACACACACTAGCCAATCTTTTGCTAGGGCATAAGGGAGTAATTTAAGCACGTCACACATGATCAACCTGTGGCAAGTTCTATTTGACCATCAAGTTTTTAAAAATATTTTAAAACTGAGATTTCCCTGACAAACCCTAATCCTAATTTCTAGTTTATTTTGAATAAATGAACAAATCTGACTACACTGTGGCCACATTTTTGCACAGCAGTGATCAGCTGTGGCTAAGTAGGGACTGCCTGCCCCCTTTTTTCAGGGCATGTGCACACCCTAGTCCATGTCTCCCTTTCATTTCCCCAGTCCTGGGGCTCAGAGTCTGGTGACCTTTATTGTAACACTTGTGTTATGATTTATTTTACATGCAAGAAAGATTTATTTGCATACACATCTTTATTGAAAGTGGTAAACAGAAGGTAGAGAGAGCCATATGATTCAAATAAAAGGGGGAGGAAGTTGTATGTGTGTAGAAATAAAGACATTAGCCCAAGTTACCTGGTTACATTAGCTGCCTCAATGATACTACCTGCCTGGTACTTTAGTATGAAACGCACAAATTAGAGCAACAGACTGTTGACATAGTTTGGATTTTTTTAAAGATTAAAGCCAAGGTAAGATCCATTACACAAGATTTATTCCCTCGTGCCCCTATCCCTGGGTACTTGTAAGTGCCTTGCTCCTAAGGGATAAATCTTGGAATGGGCAGAATCTTATCAAAATCAGTTAGAATGCTACAAGAGATCATCAGAAATGCTAATTGTTCACTTGAGAATTGATGAAACTGTGTTGTGTCTTCAGCACCTTTTTTAGAAAAGGGAGTTTGGACAGTATTGTATGAAAGAATGAAACCAGAGAGCTTATGTCTCAGGGTGTTGCCAATAACAATCTTTCTTTTCATTCCAATAGCAGTCTTTCTTTTCCCCCCACATTTTATTGATATTCCTCCCACATTTTATTGATATTGATAAGGAATATCATCCCTTTCCCTTCCCTCATCCCAGGAGAGGAGGAATGCACCTGACTGGTGAGGTTGAAAGGGAATTGAACTGATCTGCCAGAGACAAGAGTTCTGATCCACTATTTGCCAAGCTTTGGGGGTATCTGTGCCAGGCCTGAGCAAGGACCTAGAAACTCTGTCTCATTCAGAGGTGAACTATTGGCTGCCCGCTGTCCACCGAGATCAAACAACATTGTCCACTTAACTCTGTCAAGTACTAAAGCTAACACTTTGATCTCTAGCTGTCTGATTCTTTTTTTTTTTTTTAAGATTTTATTTATTTGAGAGAAAGAAACACAGCTAGAGAGGACACACAAGCAGGGGGAGTGAGAGAGGGAGAAGCAGGCTTTCCGCCGAGCAGGGAGCCTGATGCAGGGAGCATGAGCCAGGATCATGACCTGAGCCAAAGACAGACACTTAACGACTGAGCCACGCAGGTGCCTCATCTTTTTCTTTTTTTTTTTTTTTTTAAGATTTTATTTATTTGAGAGGGAGTGAGAGAGAGAGAGTCTGCATGCCACAAGTGGAGGAGAGCAGGGGGTGAGGAAAAAGCAAACTCTCCACTGAGCAGGGAGCCTGATGTGGGACTCCATCCCAGGACCCAGGGATCATGCCCTGAGCTGAAGGCAGGCGCTTAATCCACTGAGCCACCCAGGTGCCTCTCTAGCTGTCTGGTTCTTGCATGGCTTTCTCATTTGGTCCAAAACTTGAGACAAGGAGAATGCTTTTACATATTGGGCCCTAAACCATCAACGATCCTTGCTTGAGTCTCCTTTGGCTTGGGCTTGATGAAAAATGAACAACAAAAGGAAATGGTCATGCACAGAACAGAGTGGAACCTCTTGCTCTGGGCGTACAAAACATAAATGTTGTGTATAAAGATAAAGATGGTGTACTTGGAAGGCCTTACCTTGAGCTGATAAGAATATTGAACCTAAAAAAAGAGTTTTAACTAGCAGATTAAGCCAAGTAAAATAACTCTTGATAAATCTATATTTAGCTAAGTCCTTGCCATATTCAAGGTAAAAAAGATTAAATGTTCACTTTGTGAAATGCTCTTACTTTTAAGCTTCAGACTTGAAAAACTTGCTTCTTGTGAGGAAACATGTTTTGATTTTTGTCCCCTTCCTCCTTTCAGGATATAGTGTATGTGTTCATAAAACATAGACCTGTGGTAAGTGACCTCATCCCTTTCTTTCTTTATTCTAAAAGAGAAATTCAGGACAGGTTTTAGTTTTTTGAAAAATAGAGAATAAAATAAAATTATTAAGAAATTTAATTGTTTCTGATAGAATTTCAAGAGCCAAAACATAACATGGCCCACAGTTTATTCTTTTGTGAATTCAATTACATCATCTATATAAAAACAGATATAATTTCCACATGTGTGACCATACTTTATTCTATTTATTTGATATTTGCTTGTGGGGCTTTTTTTTGTATGTTTCATCCACAGAATATAGGCATCATAGAGGCAAGACACTTTCCCATCTTGCTTATAACTATATCCTACCCATAACATTGTGCCTTGCTGATTTTAGCCAAGTGATAAAAAATTTATAATGTGAGTCAATATATTTTGTACTTTTTGATAAAATACCAAATATAGAGTTGGCAACTACTAAAGTTTTGATGAATTAGGTGTGCCTGGCTGGCTCAGTCAGTAGAGCATGCGACTCTTGATCCCAGGATGGTGAGTTTAAGCCCCTCATAGAGCTTAAAGTTTTGATGAATTGAACTGAAGGAAACTAGAATATTATGGAGAACAAAATTAAATTTTGAGATAGAACTCACTTTGAAAACTATTTGGACCTGAATAATTTTGGTATGAGAGATTTCCAGAAATGTACTCAAATCATCTAGGTTTTAAAATCTCTGTTAATGTTTACTGTGATTTACTTTCTGTTTGCTTCATCTTATGTATTACTTCTTTGTATTTTTTCAATTTTTTTCTAATTTTTACCACTTACTCTTTGGTTCATCTTATTTTTCTGTGGTTTTCTATTTTATTGATTTATGCCTTTTTCTTTGTAATTTCCTTTTCTCTTGTTCCCTGAATTTGCTCTGTTGCTCTTGAAAGAGCATCTTAACTTTAACGCTCAGCTAATTTTTTTTAGTCTTTATTGTTTTTTATTAATGCTTCAAAACTACAAACTTCAAATAAATAATGTTATTCCATCCCATAAATGTTGGCATGGAATGCAAGTGCACATTGGGATTTGGGGTTCCTTTGTGGGTGTGGGCTTGGACACAGTGTCCACACTAGGAAAACCACGATAAGGTGGCTCCAGCCTGGCCCTCGGCAGTATCTGTGCTCTCTGGGCGTGCACAGCTGGACAGAAAATCACTGATGCCTTCATGTATTCATAGGCTAACCCGCCCTGCGGCTGGGGGAAGAAAAACCGAGAGCCCTCTTCTTCCTGCAAAATCTCTCTAACGCCCCCTGCTGGCCAAGGTTGACATCATCATTACTTACAAAGGTGCAAGCCTGAGTCCAGTCTGGTATCAGAGTTGGTGATGAGAGGTGAATTTAGAACTGAGAAGCAACAATGGATACCTGGCATATCCCTGAAAGCGGGGTTCCAGATGTGATTTAGATCATCCTGACTAAATTCACAGGAAGTTTTACTCTGGGAGGGGCATGGGGGAGAGAGGCAGGGCAAAGGATCCCTATTGTTGCTAATGAGATAATGGGACGTGGTGTGGTTCTGAAGCCAGCACAGCTGGAAGTGACTTCCACCTCTGCAAAACATGTCCTACGTCCGTTCTTCCTGACTGCGGCAGGGTTGGCAGCCCCTTGAAAGCTCAGTTGGGCTGAGGTTTGGGGCGTTCTTCCTACAAATTCAACCTAAAATCTTTGCTCAGCTTTCCTAACAGTTGATGGGTGAACCAACTGAATCCCTTTCTGCTTAAAACAATTAATGGATCCTTTAGTCTACAAATAATCTGACCAAAACAAGATAAGAGAATGGGCTTTATATGATACTGACTCTTTGGAATTCATTGAGGCTTCCTTCCTTGTCTAATACATGATCAGTTTTTACAAAAGTTTTGGGTTTGCTCAAAAAGAATATATATCCTTTCCCTCCCCTGGCTCCTAATTACTTCCCTGTTTAAGTTCTCACAAGCCATCCATTTAACAATAGTTTCCAAATATTTCCCAGGATCAATGTCAAGCCCTCCATTATACACTTTGCTGGGTCTACCTATTTAAAAAAGCTAAATCTTACCCTTCTTGTGTTTGAAAGTTGGAACAATTTCCTGATCTCCAAGCCTTTGGGATTTTCTGATCTTCATAACTTTTCTTACTGGTTTTAAGTTTTCTTTATTTTTTAAAAATATTTTAATTATTTATTTGAGAGAGAGAGAGATTGAGAGAATGAGTGGGAGGAGGGAGAAGCAGGTTCCAGGCACCCTTAAGTTCCTAATTTAAAGGAATGGCATGAGTGATGCCTGGCTGGCTTAGTTGGTAGAGCATGTGACTCTTGATCTTGGGGTTATAAGTTAGAGTCCCATGTTGTGTGGGGAGCCTACTTTAAAATAAATAAATATTTAAAGTTTTAAATCAATGGCATTCAAATTGCAGTTTAGATAAGGTAAGACTAGTTTTACTCACGTTTCCCATCTCGTGTTCTATTGATTTAGATTCTACAGGTAAAATCATTCTTGTAGCTTTCTTTTTACCACACAATGTGCAGAGTCACTGCTACTTAATTTTAAACTAGAAAGATGCTTTCATATTAAGACAAATTTTTCTCAAACAAAAAGTCATGGTCAAAGTCTCAGTGTCTGCTGAGCAATCATAGAATAATGTTTTTGTTTCTATTTCCATTCAGTGCCTTAATTCTTTTTCCTCAATTTCCTTGAATTTTTCCTATTTAACTTGTTAAAGAAACAAAATTGATCAATGTATAATTTACATACCATAACAATTTACATATCATAAAATTTAATCTTACCATAAAATAATTTACATACCATAGGTCCAACAATGATTTTAGTAAGTTTGTAGGGTGGTTCAACCATCAACATAATGCAGAATTAGAATTTAGAATACTTCTGGGATACCTGGGTGGCCAGTCCGTTAAGCATCTGCCTTCAGCTCAGGTCATGATCCCAGAGTCCTGGGATGGAGTCCCACATTGAGCTCCTTGCTCTGCAGGGGGTCTGCTTTTCCCTCTTCCTCTGCTTGCCACACACCCTGCTTGTGTTCACACACTCTCTTGTAAATTAAATAAAACTTTAAAGATAAAAAATAATTTGTTATCTTGACATTTTATTCATGTCTACCACCCAAACCACTCTTACTATTGTGTCAGCTATTCCCTTATGAAGGATAATGCTTATGAAGTGTTATCTTCTATTGGGTTCAATGTAGTCAACTTGTCACCAAGTTGGTCTCCTCAAGGAAATCTAAAACCAATAAAAATCTTATTTTGACATGTAATATGTTATATAACATTAAAGAAATCTAGATTCTAGGAAAAATATTTGCAAGTCATATATGTTAAATGTATGCCATACTTATTTCTGGGGTGGGGGCTGGTTTTTTTTTTTAAGATTTTATTTATTTATTTGGGAGAGAGAGAGCATGAGCAGGGGGAGAGGTAGGTGAATAAGGAGAGTCAGAAATCCCCGCTGGGCAGGGAGCACAATGCGGCAGTCGATCCCAGGACTTTGGGATCATGACCTGAGCAAAAGGCAGACGCTTAACTGACTGAGCCACCTGGACGTCCCCATACCTATTAAAAAATTAAAGCCTAAAATGCAGAGAAAAACATCCTATGATGATACTTTAGGTGTCCAAATATCAGTATCAACTCAACCCCTGTATTTTTTTCCTTTTTAATTTTTTCACTTTTATTTAGAAATAATAGACAAAATCACTGTATGTGTTTAAGAAATAACATCATGATGGTTTGATACACATATACTGTGGAATGATTACTACAACAAGTTTAGGTCGCATCCAACTATTCCTAAAGATACAATTAGAATAAAAAAAAAGAAGAAAAATTTTTAAAATCTTTCTGAAGAGAACTCATGATTTACTCTATGACGTTCATATATATATCATACAACAGTGTTAGCTATAGTTATGCTATACACTATATCCCTAGTAATCTAGTACTTATTTACTCTATATCTGGAAATTTGTACCCTTTGAACACATTTTTTTTACTTTAAATTTATTTTATTTTTTCAGTGTTTCAAGATTCATTGTTTATGCCCCACACCCAGTGCTCCATGCAATACGTGCCCTCAGTACCCACCACCAGGCTCTCCTATTCTCCCACCCCCCTCCCTCCAAGTCCCTCTGTTTGTTTCTGTGTCTAAAGTCTCATATTACGTTTCTTTCCCTGAATTACCCTACTTCCCATTTCCTTTCCTTCTCCTACTGTCTTCTATATTACCCCTTATGCACCACAAGTAAGTGAAACCATTTGATACTTGACTTCCTCTACCTGGCTTATTTCACTCAGCATAATCTCTTCCAGTCCAGTACATGTTGCTACAAAAGTTGGATATTCATCCTTTCTGATGGAGGCATAGTATTCCATTGTATATATGGACCACATCTTCCTTATCCATTCATTGGTCGAAGGGCACCTTGGCTCTTTCCACAGTTTGGCGATTGTGGCCATTACTGCAATGAACATTGGGGTACATATGGCCCTTCTTTTCACTACATCTGTATCTCTGAGATAAATACCCAGTAGTGCAATGGCAGGGTCATAGGGTAGCTCTATTTTTAATTTTTAAGGAATCTCCACACTGTTTTCCAAAGCGGCTGCACCAACTTGCATTCCCACCAACAGTGTAAGAGGGTTTGCCTTTCTCCGAAGCCTCTCCAACACTTGTTGTTTTTTGTCTTGTTAATTTTGGCCATTCTGACTGGTGTAAGGTGGTATCTCAGTGTGGTTTTGAATTGAATGTCCCTGATAGCTAGTGACTGCTGAACATTTTTTCATGTGTTTGTTAGCCATTTGTATATCTTCTATGGAGAAGTGCCTCTTCATGTCTCCTGCCCATTTTTTATGTGTTCATCTTCTTTTTGGATGTTGAGTTTGAGTAGTTCTTTATAGATCTCAGCCCTTTGTCTGTAGTGTCATTTGCAAATATTCTTTCCCATTCCATGAGTTGCCTCTTTGTTGACTGTTTCCTTTGCTGTGCAGAAGTTTTTTATTTTGATGAAGTCCCAAAAAGTCATTTTTGCTTTTCTCTCCTTTGCCTGTGGAGACATGTCTTGAAAGAAGTTGCTGTGGCCGATGCCAAAGAGGTTACTGCCTATGTTCTTTTCCAGGGTTTTGATGGATTCCTGCCTCACGTTGAGGTCTTTCATCCATTTCGAGTTTGCCTTTGTGTGTGATATAAGAGAATGGTCTAAGTTTCATTCTTCTATATGTAGCTGTCCAATTTTCCCAGCATCATTTATTGAAGAGACTATCTTTTTTCCTCTGGATATTTTTTCCTGCTTTGTCGAAGATGATTTGATCATAGATTTGTGGGTCCATATCTGGACTCTATTCTGTTCCATTGGTCTATTTCTCTGTTTTTATGCCAGTACCATACTGTCTTGGTGATCACTGCTTTGTAATAAAGCCTGAAGTCAGGTAATGTGATGCCCCCAGCTTTGTTTTTCTTCTTCAACAATTCCTTAGCAACTTGGGGTCTTTTTTAGTTCCATATAAATTTTAGGATTGTTTGTCCCAATGCTTTGAAGAATGTTGGTGGAATTTTGATTGGAATGGCATTGAAAGTATAGATTGCTCTGGGCAGTATAGACATTTTTTTAAAAAAGATTTTATTTATTTGACAGAGAAAAACACAGCCAGAGAGGGAACACAAGCAGGGGGAGTGAGAGAGTGGTCTATTCTGGAGAAAGTTCCATGTGCACTTGAGAAGAATGAGTATTCTGCTGTTGTAGGGTGGAATGTTCTGAATATATCTATGAGATCCATCTGGCCCAATGTGTCATTCAAGGCTCTTGTTTCTTTGTTGATTTTCTGTTCAGATGATCTGTCCATTGCTGAGAGTGGTGTGTTAAGATCTCCTACAATTAATGTGTTTGTATCAGTATGACTCTTGATTTTGCTTAATAGTTGGCTTATGTTGTTGGCTGCTCCCATGTTGGGGGCATAAATATTTACAATTGTTAGTTATTCTTGGTGTATAGAACCTTTGAGAATGATGTAGCATCCTTCTGTGTCTCTGACAACAGTATTTAGATTAAAATCTAATTTGTCTGATATGAGAATTGCTACCCTGGCTTTCTTTTGAGGTCCACTGGCATAAAAGATAGTCCTGCATCCCCTCACTTTCAATCTTGAAGTGTCTTTAGATTCAAAATGTGTCTCTTGTAAACAGCATATGGATGGGTCCTGTCATTTTATCCAGTCTGCAACCTTGTGCCTCTTTACTGGAGCATTTAGTCTGTTCACATTGAGAGTGATTATTGATAAATATGTTTTTGTTGACATCATGTTGCCTGTGAAGTTCATGTTTCTATAGATTACCTCTGTAAATTTCTGTTCTGTGTCACTCTTCGGTTCGTTTCTCTTTTATAGAACCCCTCTTAATATTTCTTGTAGTGCTGGCTTGGTGGTTGCATAATCTTTTAGACCTTGGCAATCCTGGAAGCTCTTTATTTCTCCTTCCATTCTGAAAGTCAGCTTTGCTGGGTACATTATCCTTGGTTGCATATTTTTTCATGTAATTTCCTGAATATGTCTTGCCAGCCCTTTCTGGCTTGCCAGGTTTCTGTGGATA
Source organism: Spilogale gracilis (assembly GCA_004023965.1). Classification (NCBI taxonomy): domain Eukaryota; kingdom Metazoa; phylum Chordata; class Mammalia; order Carnivora; family Mephitidae; genus Spilogale; species Spilogale gracilis. The sequence goes on along the minus strand of PITA01010914.1, from coordinate 58,788 downwards.
AGTCTGACGTTATTTTGATTGTCCTCCCTCTATACGTAAGGGATCACTTCCCCCTAGCTGCCCTTAAGACATATTCTTTGGTTTTGTGATTCACAAATTTCACAATTATGTGCCTGGAGGTTTTTCTGAACTTATTGATCTTGGGGGGGGGGTGTCCTCTCTGCCTCTAGGACACAAACATTTGTTTCATTCCCCAGATTAGGAAAGTCTTCATCCATGATTTGTTCAACTATATCTTCTAGGCTTCTCTCTCTCTCAGCTCCTTTGAGGATTCCAATAATTCTGATATTGGAGCGTTTCATGGCATCATTTATTTCCTTAATTCTATTTCATGGGATTTTAGCTGTTTGTTCCAAGACTTCTCTTGCTCCTCCTTGTTAATCCATCTGTCTTCTAAATCACTAATACAATCTTCAGCTTCACTTACTCTAGCTGTTAGCATATTTAAATTAGATTGCATCTCATTCATAGCCTTTCTAACCTCGGCTTTCACTTCTGTCATTAGGGCTTCTATTTTGAGACTAATGTTCTTTTCCAAATTAGTCATTGCTTGGATGATTGCTGCCCTGCATTCCATTTCTGTCATATTGTTTATGCTCATTTCCAGTAATTCTGGAATTACTTCAGTGACCGGGGTTACAGTCTCTGGGTTCTTCTTCTGTTGGTTGTGAGTCATTGTGGTGAGGAGTTGTTGGGGTGTATAGTTAAATATGTCAACCACTATCCAGGTGAATTGGTTGCTGGAAGGTTTGGGAGCAATCAAAAGTCACCACCAAAAAGGAAGATGAAAGAAAAAAGAGAGAGAAGGGGAGAAAGGAAGCAAGAAAAAAACCCCAGCCAGAGTGGGCCCTAGTGGTAGGATTTATATGGTATAAAACTACAACAGGGTAAGGAAAAAGTCCCTCAAGAGTAAAATAAAGTTGAAGAAGTCAAAAGGCTAAGCCCAACCCCAAATGACCCCCAAGACCAGTATTTATATATTACAAAGGTAAAAACAATTACACAGAAACACTGACAGACTAGGGAGGGAAGGTGAGTGCAAACCCTCCTTGTGGCAAGGAAAATGTTTAAGATCCTCCTGGCTTTGTCTTGTTATTATTGTTAGAGGAGTCCACTTTCTAAATATATAGGAAGATTAGAACTCGTTTGTATATAGGGGTAGTATTGAATAGGGATGCAGGATTACCTAGAAGCTTATAACTATATGTATATTTAAAAGAAAAAAGAATAAAGGAATGAAGAGAGAAGAGAAAAAAACAGAAAAAACAAACAGATAAGAGAAGCAACAAGAACAACAGAAAATACAGGTATACAGGTATGTGTTTGAAAAAATGTCAAGGTAAAAAAATTATTTTGGAGTGTTACATTAAGTATCATGTTGTAATAATAAGTGGGTTAAAAATTAAAAGAACAAAAACTGTGAGAATGAATTTTTAAGTTTAAAGTGGAAACTTTAAAAAATAGAAAAAAGTTAAAAAAAAAGATAAAGTGAAAAGCTGTATCTATAAAGCATACAGCTTTTGGGGTAGTACCAGGAGCTTAATATATTGCCTTTCCCCCGATGTTAGGGTTTTACAGTTTGGGTGTTGTCCTCTTGTTATTCTGGCTTCCCTTCTGGGGGCGGGGCCTGCCGCACTTTTTTTCAGTCCCTTCTACCTAGGTGAGTCCCTGACCCCTTCCTAGGTGCTGGGCTCCATGGCAACCACGTTGTCAGGCTTTAGTTCTCTGGAGGGTTTGTTCTTTTGCGGCTTTTTGCAGCTTTTCAGGAAGTCAGGTCATAGCAAGATGTCTGCACTCAGACCTGCTTCCCAGAGAGCCCCTAATTAGCAACCCTCTGGATGGTGGGGGGGTGGGCCCACCGCCTCTCCCTGTATCTTCCCCGTTGGCCGCCTGTCACAGCTGGGCACACCCACAGCTGCTGGTTCGATTGGCGTCTGAAGCCCCTGCTTGTCATTTCACTCCCGCACCATGGAAACTGCAACTGATTTTGGGTCGTGCGACCTTGTCTGTGCCCAGGGAGTCTGTGGTGACCCACATGCAGGAGGGGTTGAGATACTGTGGCCCCGCTCCTCACGTTCAGGTCTGCAAAATCGCCTCCCCTGGGGGGTCTGCACCTGGCGGAAGGGGCGGAAAAAGCAGCAGAGAAAAGTGGCAGAGGAAAAAAAGTAACGGAAATAAAGTAGCAGTTTTAAATAGAATCCGCTCTGCCTCGTTCCCTTGAACCGGCACCGGGGCACACTCCATTTTTGTCTGCTTTTAATCAGACCGCAATCTGCTGTTGTTCCCCAAACACAGAGCACTTTTGTGGTGGGGATTGCTTTCCAATGGGTCGCCTCTGTGGGCTTCCTTCCCCATATCCCTTCATCTTTAGCTATCCCTCTGATCGCTTCCACTCTACTTACCTCATTGTCGATGCTCTTCTTCCCCCGTAGTGATCCAAAAGTGTGAAATATTACATTTCAGGCTGATTTCATGGGTGCTCATAGTGTTCTTGTAGTGTTTTTTGCAGGAATTGAGCTCACTTCAGGAGACTCCCCGAAATGGCATCACCTGGCCTTCTGCTATCTTGCCCCCTCTCAACCCCTGTATTTGATAGCCATCAAGTACCTTTCAGAATTCTTCTTTCTCCAGGACACAGCCACCATGGTAGATGGCCACATATCCCTTTGAGGAATGCCTGGGAGAATCATTACAGAATACTCTTATAATGGGGTTGCAAGGTTCCTCCACTTGGTGACCTGGCCACCTTTTCAGTCAACAGATATGAGGTCTGAAAACCAACTCTGGCTGAAGAACTGGGCAAGAGATCCTGACTTCCTATTGGGTGACCTTCCCCAATTTTATCAAATGCAGTTTCTTGACCAGTATACATCAAGTTTTAAACGCAGGAATTGATACAAAGTAAGTCCTTAAAAAATATTTGGTGTATGAATGAATGATGGTTGGGATTTCCTAGATATAAAGGTTTGAGGTGGTATACATAACCTCAGCTGATCAATTGATTATTGAGCCTTTTCACTTTGATTAAAGGTTCTATTTGACTTGTAGGGAGAAAACAGAAAACTGCTCAAGAGAATAGTCTCTGGAATTGAGCAGTGTAGAGTTGATAACTGGTCTCCTCTTTCTCTAAGCCTTGTTTTCTCATCTATAAAATAGGTATAATAATCCATTTTATAAGGCTGTTGTGAGGATTAAATGAGATAATTCACATAAAGGTCATGCAATTTTGAGGTTAAAATTTCAAAACTACAACCCATAATAGTAGGTCTTTTTATTTGTATTCTCAATCTTGACCCCACTTGGCTAGAGGGAGAAGGGAAGCAGTAAAATGGGATGCCATCAGAGTCAAACTTGCCAAGTAAAAGTATCTTAGTGTGTGCTAGTTAAAACTGTCTCTTGCTGGGTAAATATTCAATAATCTAATCTGTAACTCCCCATCAAAGCCGTTTCATCCTCCTTTTCCCTCTAACTTTTCAACATGTCTGGGTTCCATGGGAGAAGCCATGTCCCCTCCTGGTGGGAGGAGGCAGTCCTTATATACAAAAGTGGATCTTTCTCTAGGTTTCAAAACCTTTGTGGGCCTCAGGGACCGTCCTCAACTTAGTATTAATGTCCCAGAAATGCCTGTCACTGGGAACCCTGGGGACATGTACTGTTGGAATGTGTGAAATTGAGACTCTTGGCCTGTACTCCTGGGGGTGGACTGGGGCCCAGTGATCCACAAAGGCTGACTTGGCCCCGTGGCCCTAACTTAGAGAGCTACCTCTAAGACGGGCATTACCTCTGTCAGCCAGTGGCAGAGGCTGCCTGGTCACTTCTGGCTCCTCCACCTCTTTCCTCATGGTCACCCCAAGGCAGGTTACCACTCAGGTACCTTCCATTCCTCCTCAAAGTGTGTGAGGGATGGGGGATTTGGCTCCATCCAAGCCCTCAAGGGAAGCTCCTTCTGTGTTTTCCACTACTGTCCCATCCCTGCAGCCACTCTGAGCAGGCCTGGGAGCCCTCTGTTGAGTGGTGTTTTCTCCTTCCAAAATAAGAAGCCAGGCCCCCTTTGCATTTGGTTTATTTCTTCATTGCAAACCATGGTTTCTCCCTTGTTAAAGAAGAGAAATTCACCTGAGGAAATCTGAATATTAATTAGCCTAATTAAGTGATTCATGAATGTACTAGGGAGTCTTCAAATTTTCCCTTGGATAGGATTCTGTCTTAATCCATAAATATGATCATGTCCCCCTTCTGTATCGGTGTAATTCTTGACCTATCATCTTAGAATAGAAGTCTGAACCTACTGTTTTTACTCCTCAGTTCAACACAGTCCAACTTTTATTTGTACCATAATGAAATTTTTAAAACAAAGATTGTCAATAATTATCTGCCCAAATCAATCTCTCCTCATGCTGGATTTCACTGCAGTATACACACCCTTGATAATCTCCCATATTTTGTTGGTATCCCACTCACTGTCCACTGATGCCTCCCAACTCAATTTCCAACCATCTATCAGTTGTCTTCACCTGGATCTCCTACAAGCATCTTACTCATTAAACTGTTTTATATCTAAAACTGAACTCATAATCCTCTGTATTCTTTGTGTCCCTGGCTCAATTAATGATTAATATGCTCTGAGTCTCTCTAGCAGGAAACCAACTCCACCTCATCTTCAGTTCTTCTTGCTTGTTCCATTCACCCAATTGTCCATCAATTGCTTTTCTCCATCCACAACCTACTGCCTTATGTTTGCTTTTTGCATTTCTTTGAAAGACCTATCTGCCATTAATCCCCAGTGCTATCTCCAGTCCATGCACCCAAAACCTGCTGTTTTCACCAGAGAAAACAGACCTGATAATAATACCACCCGATTTTGAAATTCCATCTTCTCCCCAAACGTTGCTTCCAGGTTGTGTCCAAACTCCTCAGCATATCGATGGAAGGCCTTTCACAATGTCATCACCACAATATCCCCAGCCTTATCTTCATGTGTTCCAGTCCTAGTGGACCTCTTTTCATCCCCTAAAAAACCAAGTTCATTTGAACTGTGTGACTCAGACTTTGGCACAGAGTGTTCTCTTTAGCCTTCATCCCAAAGCACATCTGACAAAATATACATATTCAATCAATGTTTGTTGAATGAATTAAGCACAAATCCTGGATGGATTTAATTAGTAAGGCATAATTAGTGAATAAGTAAAAATAATTATAAAAGAAATGCCTCCTTCAAGAAAATTACATTTTTTTTTTTAAGATGGGGAGGAAAATAATTGCCTGGTGTCCTGATGTTTCTGTCACTATTCTAGCATTTTTCAAATCTTGTCTAATTTAGCCAGACTATCAAGAGAAGAACAGTTGAAAAAACCTTCCCCACCCTTCTGTAATATCTTTACTGTGTAGAGAAATGAATTCATGTGATCATTGTAAATATGAACACCACACCTCAGTTTTTCCCTAGATAATGGTCACTGAAGTATGAACTTCACCTCATAATAAACCCCTACATAAGACTGTTGCCACAGAGATTTAAGATTAAACTGAGAAAACCAGATCATATGAGTTCCTATATTTGCAAATTCATTTAGAAAGTATCATAAGGGGAAGGGGGGAAAAAAAAACCTCTTAAAATTTACAAGAAATTTTCACTCTCATTGTCAAAATGGAAATTCCCAAAGTTCTCAAAGGTGTTCTTTCTTCTTCATCTCTGGTAGCATAAAAACATCTGCCAGAAAATAGTATAAAACTGAAAAATTATCTGGTGCCATTGCCCAAATATGTAGTAACTTGTCATGATTAGTTTATCTTCACAAGCAGGTATCACTCCCACAAAGGTCTCTGATTTCTCTCCCATCAAGTAACCAAAATTTCTAAACCTTTGCTGCATCTTTGATTTCTGTACTCAGTGATATGGGATTAATAGTGCTTCTTAAGAGATGCAAATATGCTGATAGTCTGTACCATTGTATAAAGAACAGATTCTGTAGGTAATATTATTAAACTAGAAAGCATTTATCTGCATATTTTTCCAATAAATTTTTTTTTAGCCATTTATTTTGTGCCAGTGCTTGGCATTGGAGATATAAATATAGGAGATTTATCTCCTGCTTATAAACAGTTTAGAGTCTAGTGGGTAGGCTGGCAAGTAAACATTGTAAACATAGAATAGAATATATAATAGAAGTAACCCAGCGTGATTGAGGATATAAGAGTGGCACAGAGATCAGACCTTGGGAATAGTAGGGAAGATTTCCAAAAACAGGTCATTGCTGAGATGAATACATACACTCAGATATTTATTAAGCTACCTGTGTTAAGCACTGTTCCAAGCCTGGGAATATAGCAGTGAAAAAAGCAGAGTATCTTGTCCTGGTGGAAATTACATTTTAGGAGAATACCCTGAAGGAACTTTGCCAGATGAATGATCTTAAAAAAAATGAACTATGTATGTTTAAAGGATAATTATATACAAGTGAGTATAGTTTGGGCACCAGAAAAATATGGCTCACTTTGTAATCTCAGTCCTATTCAAAATGTGTTGAGAACATGTTAAAATTTCCTGCCTTTGTATATAGAGAGGTAACTGCTTTCCACACCAGGGAACAGGGCCCAAAATCCGCTCACAACTCAGAGGTCCCTGCCATAATAAACACACACACACACACACACACACAGAGGGTGGGACATTCACACAATGACCAACACCCTATATCATGACATCCCCATGGTGACAATGTCCCTTGGCCAGAAGCAAGAAAACAGGGAAGGGATTCCACTTAATCCCTCCCCCCAGAGCATATTTTAAGTTTCTTCCTGATCGAAAAATGGAGAGAACTTACAGTATAAAAAGGAGAGAACATACATCTTTTAAAAGAGATGGTACACATTTGCATGTGTGCCCTTTTTTTCAGAACTATGATAATACACATTCACTCAGATAAATGTACTTGACTTTTTCAAAGGACTCTTGGAAGAAGGATGGTAACATACCACTTGGGTGGAAAGATCCCTGTGACCCTGCCATTCATTAAAAAATATACAACTTTATTATTTATTTATTTTTTAAAAAGTATATTTAAAATGTTTTTACAGATTTTATTTATTTGACAGAGAGAAACACAGCTAGATAGGGAACACAAGCAGAGGGAATGAGAGAGGGAGAAGCAGGTTTCCTGCTAAGCAGGGAGCCTGATGTGGGGCTCAATCTCGAGTCTCTGGGATCATGACCTGAGCCGAAGGCAGTCACTTAACTGAGCCACCCAGGCGCCCCCCAAAATATACAATTTTAATTCTCGAAGTATTGAATTGCAATAATCTTTATTCACTTGAGTTCTCCTGTATGTGTTTGAGGTTCATAGCAGTGCTTGTTAATCTCTGCCTGAGTCTCTCTGTGAATCTAGAAATAACGTGTAATGTCAACCTGGTTAAGATAGTTAGGGAAAGCAAGAGACTCAAGTGAAGCAGATCTACATACTAGTTAAGAAAATGTGAGCTTCTGTAGCAGAAAGACCCAGAAATCATAAAGGTTTCAGTTTCTCACCTATATGAAGACCCAAAGGAGAGTTTCTTAATGGTAGTGGTGGAGCGAAGAGTTGGGTGGAGGGCATTGTTTCACAAAGTTGTTCAGGAAACTTGGTTGATGGTCTCCATTCATAACATGTGGCTTCCAATGTCATCTGGCATGCGGCCAGCTAATAGGGGAGGAGAGAAAGTAGAGAAGGCATACTGGCTTTTTCACCACCTACACTGGAGAGTGACTCACATCTTCCACTGGCAAGAACTAGTAAGATCCCACCAGGAGGAAATGATGTCCCTGTCTGAGAAATTCCTTCCCAGCAAGAGCTCACAATGAAAAAGGAGCAGGAACCTTCATTCTAGGTGGACATCTAATCATTTATGCCACAATGTATGTTTCATTTCAACAATATCACTTATTTTTTTAAAAAATATTATGTATTTATTTGTCAGAGAGTGAGCTAGTGAGTGAGCTCAAGCAGGGAGAGCAGCAGGCAGAGTTGGTGAAGCAGGCTTCCTGCTGAGCAAGGAACCTGATGTAGGACTCAGATCACAGGACTCTGGGATCATGACCTGAGCTGAAAGCGGACACTTAACCAGTTGAGCCACCCAGCCACTCCTAAATTCATTTTGGAATATTTTGATTTGTAGAAAAGTTGCGAAGATGTTATGGAAATGGAGATACATGCCCCAGTTGCCCCTAATGATAACATCTCGCATTAGCATCAACTAAGCTACAGGATTTGTCCAGACATCACTGGTTTTTCCACTAAGGTTCAACTGAAGTTTTCTGTTCCAGGATCCAATTTGGGATACCATATCACAGTTAGTCATCATGTCTCCTTTGTCCTCTCTAATCTATTGAGTTTTTCAATACTTCGTTTTTCATAACCTTGACACTTTGAAGATAGTAATCAGGTATTTTATAGATTGGCCTTCAACTTGTTTTCTTATGATTAAACAGCACTTCAGGTATGGGTATTGGGGGGGAAACACCACACAGGTGATGTATCTTCTCATCATATCCTATTACTGTATCTTATTTTATGAATATATAGAGTATCAATTTATTATTGATATTGATAGTGATATTGACCTTGATCATCTGATTAAGGTAGTGTCTGCCAGATTTCTTCTCTGTAGAGATACTTTATTTCTCTTCCATACTCTAGGCTTCAAAATCACTAAGTTCAGTCCACATTCAAGGAGAGGGGATACTGCAACTTTTAGAATGGAGAAATAATTCAAGTTATTAACTGCCTATGGATAAAAATATATACAGTAAGCAAATACATGATGAGGGAAATGGAATTACCAGTGCTAATTTTTATACTCTTTAATCTAGTATTAAAGAGCTGAGCAAGGACAAGTGATCAAACTGCTGAACTGTGCATTTTTTTAAAGTTGCTTTTGTAAAGAATACAGTGTATGCCTAGTAAAAGAAATGGCTTTAATGTGGCACGCTAGCTTCTGCTTCAAATAAAGATGGACGAAGAAATTCAGACAAATGAAAAATGTGGGGAAGTATAAAAACATCTTCCTAAGAGCATGAAAGATTTAGCCAAATTATGAGTTTTGGGGTCAAATCTCCTAAAAGATTAGAAATCCAGAGGAGTGAGCCCAGCTCTGGGACTGTGTTTGTTTAGGGACTTTCCTTAGTCAGGAGAGGCCAAGGAGCAGGACTTTCAACTACCTTCTAGGTTATAGTCAGGACAATGAGTGTTGGAGGGTTATGGGGCTGAAGGAAGGGTGAACAGAAACAACCAGCCCTCACACACACTGCAAGTCTGGCTTCAGGGTATCGGGGTGGGTAGAACACCTCAAGCCCTAAAATGGGGTTCAGATAATGCTGTGTAGCAAGTGTCCGTGGAGCAGGCAAGAAGTAAACAAAATACTCACTGGAGAAAGCCAGTATTATTCAAGACCTAAAATTACTCCTAAAAATATTTCTAAAATTATTCCTAAAAACAACTTTTCAAAAAATATACCTAATATTCAACCAGTATAACATATTATAGTGCCTTAAGAACTTCAGGGATGTAAAAGCACACTTTAAGAGAAACAGAAACACGGCAGTTTGAGTTTGTAAATTATCATTACCTGATCGAAGAAATAAACAAGTCTCTTCAGCAAATTTAGCATATGCAAATCTGTGTTTACAAAAGGGATACATTATGGTGTAATTTACAAAAGGATTCATTATAGTATTTCAAAGGTGGTATGTAGAAAAATGAATTTATATTATGTTTTCTAGGAATATGGTCCATCAAACAACTGGGAACCTGAGATTTAGAGACATCATAAAGGGGATGTGCTCACCAATATAGGAAGTATTAGTTGTGGCTACATGCAAAAGAAAATTCCCCAAATAACAGTGTTTAAGATGGATGATTATTTCTCTTTCACATAAAAGCAGCCCAGAGCTAGACCATCCAGGGTCCCACGTCAGCAGCTCCATAGTATCAGGCTATGGCACCCATCTTTTGCTCCACTGCTTTCACTTAGGGGTTCTCTCCTCAGGGTCAATGACTATACCCCAAGATGGCTGCTGGAGTCAAGCCATCCCATTATATTGCAAGTCAGCTTCCTTTAACACCCTTCTTATATCACATAACACTTACTACCTGCCATAGGACAGAACCAAGTCACATGGCCACCCCTACCTGCAAGGGAAGCTGAGAAATCTAATCCCTTCGTGTGGGGCAAAAAGTGCCCATTTCAAAATGAGGGTTTATTACTAAGGAGAAAAATAAATGGATGCTGCACTGGGTAGCTAGCTAGTGGTCTCTATCACACAATGAAACAAGGGATCGAGAACTTTAAAAGGAAGTATGCTAAAATCTGAAGTAATATTTCATAGCTTTCATAGAACATTAAAGAAAAACATGGGGGGGTGCCTGCCTGGCTCCGTTGGTACAGCATGTGACTCTTGATCTTAGGGTCATTATTTCAAGCCCCACATTGGGCCTAGAGATTATTTATAAAAAAATAAATAAATAAATATCTTAAAAAATACATAGTGGTGATATATAATGAAACTGAAACACAGGTTATTGGAAGCAATGAAACTGATACAGTACTTTCAAATAACTTAGGATGTTTATAGATTTTAAAATGTTCATATTGCCCTTTGTTACAGCAGTCTCACTCATGGAAATTTACCTAAAGGAAAAGAAAACACAGAAACAAGTGAGATCTTAGTAGAATGTTGCTTAAAATAGGACAGTACCTGGATTAATGTAACTGTTTAGCACTGGGGGCAGTGAAGTAAATTATAGTTCATTAATTCAATGGACAAATATAGAGTAATGAAAAGCAGTAACTCAAAGATAGATTATAAAAACATGGAGTAGATATTTAATACATAAAAATAATAAATAGGGGTGTCTGGGTGGCTCATTGGGTTAAGTGTCTAACTCTTGATTTTGTTTCAGGTCATGATTTCAGGATCCTGGGATAGAGCGCTGAGTCAGACCCGAGACTCTTGTCCCTCTGCTCCTCCTCCTGCTCATGCTCTCTCTTTCGCAAATATATTTTTCAAATATTCTAAAAAATAATAAAGCTACAAATTTAAATCACAATTTGATTTTGAATATTTCTATGAGTAAGAACCAAATGGATACTAGGAAATTGAGGAAGTTGGCTTGTTGGCAGACGATTACAGATGCTTCTCTATTGTTTTTATTGTTAGATAATATTGTGTAATTTTTGGAAAAATTTCAAATCGTAATGTATTCATAAAGAGACACACAAAAAATAAAAGATAAATACATATATTGTAAGGAGTTTCCTTCTGAAATTCTGGAGTTCTGGAATTCAAAGAGTGAGACAGTTCCTCCCCACATTTAGAGGTATAGGCTTTTGAGCCACATAGACCCGAATTCAAATTCTGCATCTTCATTCATTAGCTGCATGATATTGAGCCTTATTTCCTCAGCCATAAAAAGGAGATGATACCTAAGCACTGGCATGAGCTTTATTTTGATCAGGAAGGATACTGCCTTTAAATAAATGGTGGTCACCAAGGAAGAATACCTTTATCTTCAAAAGGGCAGCCCAACTAGACCCTTACTTCAAGTCGGCATGGTTTTGGTGGAGAGAAAATCAGGAATTAATTCCAGGGGAGAAGCACAACGTAATTCTATGTCAAAGAGGCATATTTTGAAGTGATATATTCAAGTTTCCTTCACCAGTAAGGCTGTTTTCCAGGACTTTTGCCTTTCTTACTATCGTTATATGGTCAATGGTATGGAAGGCTTTTTTAGGAGGGAAATGGTATGGTCAATGGTATGGAAGGCTTTTAGGAGGGAAAGCAGCATCATGCTTCTCAGTGCTGCTTGGCCCCATGCATATACACGGCTAGTTACAGTTATAGAACTATTTTAAATATATACATGTGTACAAATTTACTTAGACAATGAAATACCTATTACCATTATAATCAGACAACTCCTATTGCGTTTGTGTTAACAGTTATTAGCCAATTGGGTTGCTTAAGGGAATTACATAAGCAACAACAGGACACGGTGATCAGGTGAGCTCCATTCCATGTTATAATTTCTCTGCTTTGGAGGGTTTTTAAAATGAGATGAATCAGCAGTAGAGTAGGAAAAAAAACCAAGAAGGGCATAGGGAAAGGGAAGGAAGACCAGGGAAGAGAGTGGTTTTCAGAACCAAGAAACCAAGGTAGATGATGACAGCTCTTCTGATTTTTTAAAAGCCTTGATCTAAAGCCTCTGTTGTATTTGTATGGTGGTCAGTCGCCCCAGTCACAATGATCTATTTGAAATACGTATCTGACCATATTCCTATAATTTTCTCACTACCAAAAAACTTTTTTAAAAAGTGAACTAAAAATAATTACCAGGACTTCTATGGGATGGCTTCTTTGCCTACCTCTCTGTTCTCTGCCTCACTTGCTCTTTAGTGCTTTTTCTTGTTCCAGAAACCAAGCTACTCCATGGTCTGTCCATTTTCTCCTGCTTTTTTCTTGGCCTGGAATGCTTATCTCCCCTTTCTTTGCCTGGTTAGCAATCATTTACTTTCAAAATCTCAAATATCATCTGTCAGGAAAACCTCCTTGATCCTTTCCCTGAGCACAGGCCCTGCCCCTGCCAACTCTTTTACTTTTTAAATTTCTAATATTCCATATAATTTCATTTAATTTTGATATGTCAGTTTTCTTGCCCCATGGTACTATTTAATCTTTGTATCCTGTCCCCTAACAGGGTTTGCACCCAAGAAATGTTTATGTGACTGAAATGAACCCACACCAATGACCGAGTTCCGGCACATACCCTGTGCTCAGAATCTATAGCCCATCCCTCAAAATCACCATACTCACAAGCGCCTCCAGAACACAAATCCTTTTTGCACCGTTTGAAATGTATGAGGTTCCTGTTAATTTATATTACGCCATAGGTCCCAGCCTGGGAGAACTCCGATACCTCAGAGGAGAAAGGGAATCTAATTTCTAGGAAATAACTCCAACTCTGCTCTAGCGAAAAGCAGAACTATGAGGCGAGGCACAAGGCTCAAGTCAGTCCCACCTCGACTCCCACGGGCTCCAACACCCTCTAGGTTTTCTCGTGGGCGCCATCGAGGTGGATGCCCCGTCCGTGCCCCATGAGTTGGCGAACGTCACCATACACTTCTGTCGAGACCCCTGCAACAGCAGCGGGATGCGGTGGATGTTGCCACGCTGTGGCCACACTCTCCACCCGCGACGGGCAGGCGGTGGGACCACGGAAGGGAAGCCCCCGGGTTCGAGGCCCCATACCCCGGAAACCCCCAGGGAAGGAGGGCCCGGGAGGAGCAGTTAGTTTCTCCAGAGTTGCGCAAGAGCCGGGGCGGCCCCCGGCACCCCGTCCCGCCCTCGCAGACCCCAGCCTAGTCCGAATCAAAAGCGAAAGGAGCCAGGCGCCGCGTCCCCGCCGCTCGCACTTCGCGTCCGCGGGGAGGTCGCCGCGCGCCTCCAAGCCCACGGGGCCGCCGCTTTGTGACTTCACTGGTTTCGCAACAAGTCCCGGCGGCCCCGCGCCCCACCCACCCCCGGCCGCTCCCGCTCGCTCGTCTCGCCGCTCGCCGCCTCCCTCCGCTCTCCGCGCTTCCCTCGGCCTGAGGCCGGGCCTGCCTCGCCGTCGCGGAGCCTCCGGTGCGGCCGCCGCCTGCGGGCCAGCACGTGCGCGACTCCCGCTCCCCGCGCCCTGCGCCGGGCCCCGCAGAGCGTAGCGCCCTCCCGGCGGCCAAGCGATGCTGTGCTTCCTGAGGGGAATGGCCTTCGTGCCCTTCCTTCTGGTGACCTGGTCGTCCGCCGCCTTCATCATCTCCTACGTGGTCGCGGTGCTCTCCGGGCACGTCAACCCCTTCCTCCCCTATATCAGGTGAGGTCGGCCTGGCAGAGGGGCCTGGGGCAGAGCGGCCCTCGGGGAGGGAAGGGTCCAGAGCCGGCGGGGGTGTCTGGCGGGGAGACCCACGTCTCACAGACCAGGGGAGCGCGCTCCTGGCTGCTGGGACGGGTAGGGAGGCAGTGGCTGCCAAGCCCAGTGGTTCCGACTTTACCCTGATCATTGAACACTGAACCCAGTGGCGTCAGAAGCGGTCCAGGAGAGACAGTAGAACTTCAGACGGACGATGGGACAGAATCCCGGAAAGATGCTTCTTGGACTGTACTGAAACAAGAATGGGGCCTGATGAATGCCATTGTTTGAGTGTGTAAGAGGCAGATCCTGGTGTATGTTAAAACAGCTCACATACTTCCACTTCCCAACGTACTAGTGACGGATGTCCACCTTATTTTTCGTGCAAGGCAACTAAATATGAGCAGTCGTTGAAATATCATTAGTGTGACACTGATGTCACAGATAGGAATGGTGGAAGCAGAGTTCACACCCAGATCCGTCCAACCCAAAGGAAACACTGTATCACGTCCAGATCTTTGAGAGTCGGGCTTACGCTCTCCTGGATGGAGCTGCCCAGGATCCCTCTGGGTATAGGGACCCCAAAGTCAGAACTTTCAAATTGTCAGCAACTTATGACATCATCTTGGGTTGTCATTATACCCTTTCTTTTTTCCTAAGTTTTGGTCTCACCATTACTGGGTGGTCACTTCATCAGTGCCCAAGACATCTGGATCCTTTTCTTTTTCATTTTTTAAAAAAGATTATATTTACTTATTTGACAGAGAGAAACACAGCTGGAGAGGGAACACAAGCAGGGAGAGTGAGAGAGGGAGAAGCAGGCTTCCCACCAAGCAGGAAGCCCCATGCGGCCCTTGATCCCAGGACTCCAGTATCATGACCTGAGCCGAAGGCAGTCGATTAACCAACTGAGCCACCAGGGTGCCCCTCTCCATCCTTTTCAAATGGCTTCTAGCAAATGGCAATGGGCATTCCTTAACCATTAGAATGATGCATCCTTATCCAAGTGCTGTGACCTGCTGTGACCCGGTGAGGAAATAATAAATTTGATGACAACCAAGGTTTTGTTACCACTTTATGATTGTAGAGATTGTCCTGCCCGTGCTGCATGGTGAGCAATATTCTGTAGTTTGTGGGCATGGAAGGGGAAAGGAAGGTGAGGTAAGAGGGGACTAGAGTTTGAAGCAAAGAAGAAAGCAGTGTGGAGAAGAGTGCAGAGAAGCAATTAATGGTGGTGGTTTTGCCCATTCAAGAGGTGTTCCAGGCATCAAGGAGACTTTCCCATCAGACGTTGTGCTCTGCCAAAACCTGGACTTGGTTTCTCGTGGCTCATCTCGTCTGACTTGGCATTGTCTCGCTTCTCTTGATTCTGAAGCTGATAGATCCTCTTAGACTTGTATAAAAGGGAGGAGTTTCTTTCCCTACAATGCTTTTTATTGAAAAAATAATAGCTTTCCTGGATCTAAAGGTCAGGAACATATAATATTTGATACTCATTGGTGGCAGGAGAGGGATAGAGAGTGTCAGAGGCAGGAGGGCTTGAATCTTTGTGGAGACGTTTGATATAGCTGTGATTAATGGCAACGCAAGGTGAACTTGAAACGGAAGACATTCAGAAATGGAGAAATGAACTGACGTGATGAAGCACTTGTGAGATGCTCAAATCACAGACAGCCCGAAGAACAGGTATTAAATCTAACACGGAAAGGAAGCCTTTAGGAAAAGCAGAAGTTATGGAAGAAAACACTGGAGATTGTCATGTTATTGCCAACAGCCAGCAGCCCACAAACAATAAACACATGTTTTGCTTGTCCACATGTGCTGGGGGCTTTTAGGTTGTCTGCTCTCTCTACCTACTTTGAAGCAAAGGCAGGATTTAGATTAAGAATGAGATACTGGGGGGGGTGCCTGGGTGGCTCAGTGGGTGAAAGCCTCTGCCTTCGGCTCAGGTCATGATCCTGGGGTTCTGGAATCGAGGCCTGCATAGGGCTCTCTGCTCTGCAGGGAGCCTGCTTCCTTCTCCTCTCTGTCTGCCTGCCTCTCTGCCTACTGTGATCTCTCTCCCTGTCAAATAAATAAATAAAATCTTAAAAAAAAAAAAAAAAGAATGAGATACCGGAAGTAATGGGAGTGACTCCAGATTTATCGATTTGGCCCCGGAAATGTCGACCTTATCTCCTATAACTCATCTCTGCTGTCAGTGCCTCCCCTTCTCCCTTACCCCCACTCCTTCCACTTCTCTCTGACTGTACTGGCCTCCTTCCTGTGTCTCCTGCCTGTCAGAAACACCACCTCTTCATGACCTCTGCCCTGGCTCTTCCTCTGCCAGAATGCTCTTTGTCCAGAAATTGTCCAGCTTTCTCCCTGATCTCCTCCTCTGTTCAAATATTGGTGAGACCTATTGTCCTATTTAAAACTGTCTGCTAGTGCTCTTGATTCCCCATATCTCGCCTAATTATTCTAATTATTCACCATAGCATCTATCATCTTCTAATGAATTATATACTTTATTTGTCTTCCTTCACTGGAATGTAAGATCCATGATTGAAACCCATGATTCAAACCCATTGAAGCCCAATATTTGTTGAATTAATATTTCTTGGCCACTCATTTTTGATATAGTTATTCTTCCCCTTACGGCCACATCCCTTTAGGGAAGGCTTGATAAGATCATTGGTCATTGATCAGTGATTTGGATGTATTCAGGATGCTTGAAAACACGATGACATTGTTCAACCACTGTGATGTCTGACATTTCTTAATGTTAAACACTTTACTGATTCATTTTTTTTTAAGATTTTATTTATTTGACAGAGAGAAACACAGTCAGAGAGGGAACACAAGCAGGGGGAGTGAGAGAGGGAAAAGCAGGCTTCCCGCCAAGCAGGGAGCCCGATGTGGGGCTGGATCCTGGGTCTCCAGGATCATGACCTGAGCCAAAGGCAGTTGCTTAACCAACTGAGTGACCCAAACGCCCCCCCCTTTTTAAAAGATTTTATTTATTTTGATTCATTTTTAACAGCATTGAACACTTTATTTTTTAAAGTTTTATTTATTTGAGAGAGAATGAGAGTACACACACGGAAGTGTTGGGGAGGGGCAGAGGGAGAGAGAAAATCTCCAAGCAGACTCCCTGCTAAGCAGGGAGCCCTCTTTGGCACTCAGTCCTAGGACCTGAGACTGTGACTTGAGCCAAAATCAAGGGTCAGCCACTTAACCAACTGAGCCACCTAGGTGCCCCCAAAATGTGAACACTTTAAATAAGAGCCATTACGTTTCAAATAAGAACCAAAATCCTGGGAGTACCTCTTTCCAATATGACATCCAAACTCAGCTTCCTCATCACATATCTTCGTGTTATCCTGCGGCAGACTGAATGAAGTGGCAAATAGCCCTTAGACTCATAGAAAGATGCTCAACCTCATGAATGGAATGAAAATTCAAATTAAAGCTCACTGATGCCATTTTTCATCATTGGATCAGCAGGAACCTAAATTTTGACAACACACTCTATTGGTGAGACTTGGGGGAAACAGACTTTCATGCATTGCTGGTGGGAATGTGAACAAAGTCAGTCTCTATGCAGGGATGTATTAAAATGACAAATATCTGCAAGGTTACTTACCGGACTGCTTTTACTAACAAAAGGCTGGAGGCAATGCAGATTTCCGTCAGAGAGGATTGACTAAATAAATGTGGTTTATGCAAAGAATATGTCAAAAGAATGCTCTCTATACACAGAATACTCTTTTTAAATTAATACATTATTACATGGAAAAAAGCAAGATGCAGAGCAAAATATGCTACTATTAATTGGTTGGGGGTGAGGAGAGATAGACGGTGGAAGGGTACTAGTGTATACTTGTATTTTGCTTGCATAAAGAAACTAATAAAAGTGGTTTGTGTATGATTGAGGGAGGAGGTCATGGTCAGTGAGACTTTAGCAGGTGGAAAAGAGGTTGGGAATAAGGTCTTGTGCTATACTTTTTTATTTTTATTTTTTTAATTATTTTTTTAAAAGATTTTATTTATTTGATAGAGAGAAACACAGCTAGAGTGGGAACACAAGCAGGGGGAGTGAGAGAGGGAGAAGCAGGCTTCCCGCTGAGCAGGGATCTACTCCACCCCGGGTCTCCGGGATCATGACCTGAGCCGAAGGCAGTTGCTTAACCAACTGAGCCACCCAGGCGCCCCTTTTTAAAATTATTTTTAATAAGATTTTGTTTATTTGTTAGAGAGAGAAAGAGAGGGAACACAAGTAGGGGGAGCAGCAGGTAGAGGGAGAAGCAGGCTCCCCACTGAGCAAAGAGACTGATGTGGGATTTGATCCCAGGACCCAGGGATCATGACTTGAGCTGAAGTCAGATGCTAAATCGACTGACCCACCCAAGCATCCCTGTGCCATACTTTTTTTCAAATGGTCTTTTATTTTGAGATAATTTTAGATTTACATGCAGTAATAAAACAAAAATGCAGAAAGATCCCATGTGTCTTTTACCCAGTCTCTCCCAAAGGCAAAATTTCCAAGCCTGGCACGCCTTATTTTACATATGTATACTTTAGCCATACAGACTGATTGCCTATGAAAAATTAAATGAGAAACATGTGATTCGAGCAGCCACTAGATTTAACAAGCTGGAATAGCATAGCGCAACGGTTTCTGTATTAGGAAACCATTAATGCCCTTAAGGATGTCAAAATGAAGGACAAATAAAAGTCAATCTCAAAGGATTAGTTTACATTTTTACAAGGACACACCCACATTCTTGACCGTAATCATCTTAATTTGTCACAGTTTCTTATAGTCCCTCTGTGACCAAATCTCTGAGGCTATCTTGAATCAGCTTTACTTATCAACTCCTCTCAGCTGATAAGCCACTCTCTTTTATATCTTCTTTGGTCTGTGACTCCTGCTTCCCTATATTCAGTGGCCCTTTATTTTTAAAGCTTTGTCAGTTCTGCATCCTGTTGCTTTTTATTAACCTCGTCTCATTTTTTTTTAATGCAAGGACTGTTTGCTGGGTAGATTGTGATCTTTGGCCACTCCCACTGTTCCTCCTCATGACCACAAACTTGCTTGGTGGTTGGTGACAGAAAACTGGGCCACCTAGAATTAAGCCACCTTAAAATGGTGTAGTAAACACAGTAAAAGAGGCTAAGTCTTTAACTCCAGAAATGAATCTCAAAATTAGGGAAATTATTCTTTCACTTGGTTAATAATTATAATGAACAAAGCAAAATGAAAAGACAAAATTCTTATAAATAAACATTTTAAAATGATTCAGGTGTGGATTTTTAAAGGGAACGAACTTCCCCAGACAGTTTGATGATGGTGTAAAGTACTTGATTTCACATTTACCTTGTAAAGGGGTATATGAAGAGGCTCATTTTTGCCGAAATGTTTTATGAGTTCACTTTTTCCAGTGACCAATCTGTGTGTAAGGATATTGATATTGATTATTGTTTGTTTCTCACACAGAATGTAAGTTTCCTGAGAGTAGAGATTTAGGGTTTGTTCATTGCTGCATCGCTTGCATTTATGACCACACCAGACACATAGTAGGTGCTTAGTAAATATTGGTTGAATGCTACGATAATTTATGCCAGATGGGTCTGCTTTCATTATGCATTTTGTTAATCTTGTCAGCTTCCCTTCAATTGTTTACTGATTCTGCCAGTGCTCACTGTTCATTAACTTGGGCTGTCATTCCAGCTGTTTTCCAGCACCATCTGTCGACTTCATGAAATTCTGCATGTTTTACAAGATTTGCAGCCTTACTGTGTAGTGCATTTAACTTACGTGGTTGGATATTTATATACTTTGATTATCCACCGTGGTGTATAAAGGGACAACTCTGGAGTAGGCAACTTTGGTTAGAAGACAACTCCACCGTGGGCCCTTGCTATAGGACCTTGGACAGATTACTTGATTTCTGTCTGCTTTTCTATGGGTAATAGAAAGTTATGAGTAATAGCACAGCCCTCTTGAATTATCATGTGAACTCACTTAGAACTCATTAACACACTGGTGCAAGAACATAAGAAGTTCTCTGTAAGCATTGGCTAATAGTATTATCAAGGGACCAGTCCACACTGGTTTGTAGAGATGCTAGGATTAAGTAGGAAAGGACATTTGGTTGAGGGCTAATTTTATAAGTAATCGGTTTATTTGTGACTATAGCACAAGTTTTCTTATTAATTTTATTTTTAAAGTAATCTTTATGCCCAAAATGGGACTTGAATTCACAACCCCAAGATCAAGATTTGCATGCTCTATCCACTGAGCCAGCCAGATGACCCTATAGTAGAAGTTTTCTTAACCAACCTCAGTCAACTTGCTGGGTTAACTGGTAACCTTATTCTCTCAAAAATACACTGACTGAAGCCCACGATTCCTGAAAGCCTCTCCCAGCACTGGCCACTCTCTGGGCTGCTCGCTGTCTTCTCTCACCTCTTTCTTTGCATGCATATCCAATGTCAGCTATGTTCGTTCCCAAATGTGTTTATCCCAGTTGTATTTTTTCTAGTAATTACATGATTTAACCCACTGTACATAAACTGTGGGTTTGTGAATACAAAAAAAGAATTGTAATTTTAAAGAAAACTCTGTTGAATATAAGTTGTCAAAAAATTGCAGTGTTTATGACAAATATGACAAAGACTTACAAAAAGCGATTAGAAGAAACTAGAAGGATTCTACACTCAAATTGCTTCAAAGGCATCTTTAATATTTCCTTCCACTTTAAAGAACCCACAACTAGAAATGAGATCGTTCAGAGTAGATGTGGTTTGTATATCAGGGAGACACACAGTGGATTGGTACTCACATAAAGGCTTGGCCACGTCAACAGGCAGATCAATATGCATACATTTATTTGCTTGTCATGTGTATGTAGCCACATAATTTTTTATATCCACATAATTTTTGATGACTTCTGCCTAAACCAACTTTTTTGATTACTAACTACATTGCATTTCAGGCAGTTGTGATTTTTGCTTCCACTCCAAACATAATAGTGGGGTCCAGATGTTTAATAGCAGCATTCTCAAGAATAGCCAAACCATGGAAGCAGCTCGCACATGCATTGACTGATGAATGCATAAAGAAGATGCAGTACATATACATGATGGAATATTACTCAGCCATCAAAAAGAATGAAATCTTGCCATTGGCAATGATATGGATGGAGCTGGAGTGTACTATGCTGAGTGAAACAAGTCAGTCAGAGAAAGAGAAATATACTGTATGATCACACTCATATGTGGCATTTAAGAAAGAAAGCAGATAAGTATAAGAGGAGGGGAAAAGTAAAAGAGAGGGGAAACAAGTCATAAGAAACTTCTTTTTTTTAGAAAAGAAAGAACTGTATTGTAGAAATAAATGGTAAACATGAATCCAACATTGTAGGAATCCTAGGAATTTCTCATTTCTTTACATGTTCATACAAATTTTACATGTTTATATACTTCTACATTTCCATGTTTATATTTCCATATACATTTTTATAAAATTGGGTTCACTTCTACGTATTATTTTATGTATTTATATAGTTATTTATTATTGAAGTGTTATATTAGTTTCAGCTGTATAATATAGTCATTCAGTAATTCTATACAGGGCGCCTGGGTGGCTGAGTGGGTTAAAGCCTCTGCCTTCAGCTCAGGTCATGATCCCAGGGTCCTGGGATTGAGCCCCACATCAGGCTCTCTGCTCTGCGGGGGGCCTGCTTCCTCCTCTCTCTCTGCCTGCCTCTCTGCCTACTTGCGATCTCTCGCTCTGTCAAATAAATAAATAAAATCTTAAAAAAAATTATACATTCCTCCATGTTCATCAGGGTAAGTGTAGTCATCATCTGTCACCAAATATTACAGTGTTATTGACTCTTCCCTGTGCTGTACTTTTCATCTCTGTGACTTTTTATTTTATAACTGGAAGTTTGTACCTCTTGATTCCCCCTTATCTATTTTGGATCATACTTTTTTTCACTTCTGTTTGCACTGTTACACAATACACAGTTTTCCTGTAACAATAACTTGTGAAGGCATATTTTACAATTTTAAAATAAAAATGTAACAATCATAGTGAAAAAATAAATACAGAAACAGAAAATACATATTTCAAATCTCAACTTTCTAGAAATATATCCAGTGTTATTGGCTTGATTTGCATAGTTTGGGACTCTATTTATATATAGTCACTTAATTATATCTAATATATTTAAGCAGGGATACAAAATGCCCAGGGTTCATCAGTACAATCCATATAAAACCTTATCGTTCATCTTGTAAGATATATTTAAGTATATATGCAAGCATATTTATAACAACAACACACATTTTTTTATACCATTAAGACCTGTTGGGCGCCTAGGTGGCTCAGTCGGTTAAGCAACTGCCTTCAGCTTGGGTCATGATCCTGGAGTTGCAGGATCGAGTCCCACATCGGGAGTGGGGGGAGTCTGCTCGGCGGGGAGTCTGCTTCTCCCTCTGACCTTCTCTTCTCTCATATTCTCTCTGTCTCTCTCATTCTCTCTCAAATAAATAAAATCTTAAAAAACTGTCACATACAGTGTTGATGCCTGCAATTCATCATTTACCCCCCATGTTATGACAATATCCCACCATAAGAAACTCTTAATGACAGAGAACAAACTGAGGGTTAATGAGGGAGTTGGAGGGGTGAGGGGCTGGATGGAGGATGGGTATAGGAGGGCACTTGTCATGATGAACACTGGGTGTCGTACCTAAGTGATGAATCACTGAACTCTATTCCAGAATCCAGTAATATTGCACTGTATGTTAACTACCTAAAATTAAAACAAATAAGCCACCAAAAAGCAGTGGGTTCCAGGATAATAAATAATCAGATAATGCAGTCTGTGTGTATGAAGCCCCATATTCTGACATGACATTAATGATGCTTCAGTCTTTACAGTGGGTTGGTTATTACTTCATAGTATCTCTAAGTCACCATATCATAAAAGGTGGGCTTTTCCATCGGAAACTTTTAGCTAGAAAAGTATCATCCTTGAAATGGAAATTTAGAGCTTTACATTTTCTTCAAAAAAAGCATTACCCAAATTAGTTGATCCTAAGAAAATTGAAGATCCCAAACTTTCACAGCTCAAAAATTAATTGAGGTGATGGATACAGGGTCGTTTGGCTTCTGAGTAGACTACAAATGTGTGTAATTTCTCCTGTTTAAATTTTCCATTGTCATTGGATTACATAAAATTCTTTTTTTCATGAAAAATAAAATTGGGAATGCTTTTCTTTTGTTATTCCTACTTTTAAAAAGACAATAGAGTATTGCTCAAAAGTCTGATTGCTGCAAGGCTGACAGTTTTTAAATATAAGGTCTTAATTTCAACTAAAAAAAAAAAAAAGAGTGCTCCTTCCCTGATGGTAATTGCATTTCAGTCCGTTAGGTACCTCTGTTGTAGCACAGTTCTGGCCAAGGACATCTTATTAAGGATCCAGAGGGAAAGGAAAGTGGAAACCTGGCTGTAGTTACATACCACTACAGACTCACACGGAAATGATATGTTTTCATAAAAATAAATGTAAAATAGCACAGCAGGGCAGAGTTTCTAAGTTGTGTCCATTGAAATTAGACAGCTCTAGATGCATGGCTTGGCTTTCCCATGTACTATCTGTGTGGCCTTGGGCGAATTACTTTTCTAAGACTCTGTTTCCTCATCTTTAAGATGAAGGTACTAAGTACTTGCCTTACAAAGTTGCGAAGACCAAATGCGATGTTCCTGGCTGAGTGTAAGTGCTGAGGAAATGTTAATTTTAAAATTTCTCTTGTAATATTAGCGGCCCTAGTCCAAGCAGGGATGGTTTTCTAGAGACCCCTCTCAGAAAACTTCCTAAATCTGTCTTCTTATCACCTCTGGCTTCATTGCCACCCTGGCCCCCGCCGCTGTCACTTCTTGACAAACTACTGAAATAGCTTCCTAATGGTCTCATTGGTTCACGCTGGCCTCTCTCTACAGCCTTTTCACAACATTCTTTAAAAACATCAGTCAGCTTCGTATCACTTCCAGTGCTCAGCCCTCAATGGCTTCCCATCATCTTAGAATAACATTCAGAGTCCTTACCATGACCCCAGGGCTCCCCGCGACTCCTCCCCTATCCGCACACAGATGCTATTGCTCATTCCTCTCTAGGCACACCTGCTTCCTCGCAGTTCCCCTGATATATTGCCACCTGAAAGCCTTTGACTTTGCTCTTCACACTCTGCTTGTAAATCGCCTGGCCCAAATATTCCTCCTCATCCAGATTTCTCTTCAAGTCCCCTTCCCAGAGTACCCTGTCTCAGGTGGGTGGCTCACCCCTCTCCAAGTCGTGTATCCAACTTACCTTTTCTTCACAGCATTCTTCACCCTGTACTGTTTTTTATATTGCCCTCCACAGATTAGAAGTTCCATGAAGGAGGGGCTTTTTCTGTGTTAACTATCACTACATTCGCCATGCCCAGGTTGTGTTGAAGGCAGTCAGTAACTATGTATTGTATCAATGGATCTTTGAATTTTGTGTTAGATATTAAGCTTCTTGAAGGCTAGTGAGTTATTATTTTGTCTTTGTGTCCCCATCACCTGGCAGAGTTCCCAACACTTAACAATTACAAAAGAAAAAGTTGTGGGATGCTAGGGTGGCTCAGTCAGTTAACCATCTGACTCTTGATTTTGGCTTGGGTCATGACTTCAGGGTTGTGGGACCTAGCCTGGCATCAGGCTCCCTGCTGGGTGTGGAGGCTGCTTGAGATTCTCTCTCTTACTCTGCCCACCACACCACCCACCACCATTTTTTTTTTCTTGTGAACTAAGAGAGAAGTTGGACTGATAGAAAAGGGGGGCAATTTGCATGTGAGTGGGGCAAGAATGGGGTGCATTGTTTGCATTTATGAATAGGAAATTCTTTTAAAGTTTAAAAATGATTGATATGGCTATATAGTGCCTCTCACTTCAGGATAATCATTAGCAAATGAAGCTGCCAAAAACTTAACCTAATTAGAAGTATCTAATAAAGTGTAATGATTTTATTATCATACTTCTTCCTTTCAGATATTTAAGTATTATGAAGATAAAGGAAATAATGGTTTCCTTTATTGATGCATTCAGTGTCTTCAGGTTCTAAGTCCTGATTAATTTTTCCAAGCAATGTGTCTAGAATTTTAGGACAATCTAATAAACCGCAGTCTGGGCAAACAGATAATTTTGCATATTGTCACCTCGTCAGTCCTCCCCTCCCCCATAAGCCATGACTCCAGGCTTTAGAATGATGGAACTACTTGTATCCAGTGATTTAGAGAACAACATTCCATCAAGCTTATATTATCATGTAGGTCTTCTTTGCTTTGTTTTCATTCCTTTGAGTATCAAATGATTATGCACTGGTGTAAAATCGTAAATTAGTTTGGAGAAGGATGTTAGACAACTTGAATTTTTCCATGGTGAACTTAATTTGTAGAGTTGGAAATGTAGGAAATGTAGATATAAGTTGATTTTCTAGACGCAATCCTACCCTAGAAACAACTGTCTACGAACAACAGCCTCAACAGCTTCTAAGACACATGCAAGTGAACAGTTACTTTCTGTCCCTATTGCAGTTTCCAGAAGTGTATTATTTGCAAGGAGGCAAGTGAGGAGGCAGCAGGGATGGGGCAGAGGCAGAACCATGTTGCAGAACCATGTTGCATGGTACAAAATCAGGTGGTGGGAGTTGGGTGGGGAGACTATTTTGCAAGGTTGGGAGGCAATTGCTTTCACGTCTTACTCATTCTCCAGTTTCCTGAATCAGCACCCAAGTATAGCTATGCCAACCAAATACCACTACCTCTGCCTTTGCACCAGTGAGATCATCTAGTTTGAGCTGAAAAAAAAAAAAAAGAGTCTACCCACAGTTTCTCTTGGTACCCCCTGGGTGTTATGCTTATTTGAATTCCAATGTCAGGCAGAAGATGTGATAATATTTATTGATGATGTAACATATTAGCTCAAAGACTGAAAGACTTAAAAGGACATTTTAAGGTAAAAGAGCCTTTTAATTTTTATTGATGATAATGGGCAGCCACTGCTATTCTTTTTTTTCAATTCAAGTGTAATTAATATACAGTATTATGCTAGTTTCAGGTGTACAATATAGTGGTTCAAAAATTCTATACATTACTCAGTGCTCATCAAGATAAGTGTCCTCTTAATACAATATAAGTATACAAGATAAGTGTCCTCTTAATCTATTTCACCCATCCCCCCCTACCTCCCCTCTGGCAACCACCAGTTTGTTCTTTGTATCTAGGAGTCTGTTTTTTTGGTTTGGTCTGGTTTGGTTTGTGTCTTTTCTTTGTTCATTTGCTTTGTTTCTTAAACTCCACATATGAATGAAATCATATGGTATGTGTCTTTCTATGTCTTATTTGTGTCACTTAGCATTATAGGTCCATCTGTGTTGTTGAAAATGACAAGATCTCATTCTTTTTTATGGCTGAGTAATCTTCCAGTGTGTGTGTGTGTGTGTGTGTGTGTGTGTGTGTGTGTATAGCCCATATCTTGGTTATCCAGTCAGTAGACACTTGGGTTGCTTCCATAACTTGGATATTGTAAATAATGCTGCAACAAACATAGGGTGCATATATTTTTTCTGAATTAGTGTTTTTATTTTCTTTGGGTAAGTGCCCAGTAATGAAATTACTGACTTGTATGGTAATTCTATTTTTAAGTTTTTGAGGAACCTCCATATTGTTTTCCACAGTGGCTGTACCAGTTTGAATTCCCACCAGCAGTGCAAGAGGGTTCCCTTTTTTCTACATCCTCACCAACACTTGTTATTTCTTGTCATTTTAATTCTAGTCATTCTGACAAGTGTGAGGTGATATCTCATTGTAGTTTTGACTTGCATTTCCCTGATGATGAATGATGTTGAACATCTTTTTATATGTCTGCTGGCCATTTGTGTGTCTTTTTTGGGAAAATGTCTATGCAAGTCCTCTGCCCATTTTAAATTAGATTGTTATTTTCTGATGTTGAGTTATAAAAGCTCTTTATATATTTACATACATATTTATAGTTATTTATATATTTTGGACTATTAACCCCTTATGGGATATATCCCATTCAGTAGGTAGCTTATTGATGGTTTCCTTTTCTGTGCAAAAGCTTTTTATTTGGGAGTAATCTCAAATAGTTTAATTTTGCTTTTATTCTTTAAAGTTCTTAAATGTGTCACATTTTTATATGCTGCTTGGAAAATTTTCTTATAATATCCTTGTGCAAGGGGTGCCTGCATGGCTCAGTCAGTTAAGTATCTACCTTCAGCTCAGGTCATGAGCTCTGGGTCTTGGTATCAAGCACATCAGGCTTAGGTATCTCTTAAATATTTTGTTGATGAGCATATAAATTCCATGATATTTGTGGAGCCAAATAAAAATTTTTTAAAAAATGATTGCATTGAATCCAACTTATGAATTATGAATGCAGTACACTAACATTTCCCCCCAATTTTTGTAGTATAGTCACTGCTTATGTTGTAGTGCCAAGTGTAGGAATGTAGGCCCATTGGTACTCAAGCACTGATGGTAGGTGTTGTAGACTCTAAGCCTGAAAGAACATCAGACTTATTATGATAGTCAATATTTGTGTAATGATCTCTTTTCATTACCATCATGGTTCATTCCCACGGTGAGCTGGAGCCAGCTGGTATGTGCTCCTGAGAGCCAGCTGTGTACATTTCTTCCCAATTCAATGTTCAGCGCCTTACATGTTGGCAGCTTGAAGTTTGACATGTTGGGAGCATTTACACCACAGAAATTGGCCCGTGCTCCCAATCAGGCTCCCTCCAGAGCCAGTTGTGAAACATTTAGCAGCAAATTAGTGTTTCTTCTCTGCCCCCACCCACAGTCATTTGAACTGCTCTATTCCTTGACTGCTTTAGAGCATATCAGAGGCAGGGAAGTCAGGAAGTCAGATACCTGGAGTATGTTAACAACAAAAGTTAACTGCATGTTTGATGTCATGGGGACTGGACATCTGGCCCTTGACATATGTCTTGGTTTTGTATCCATGGGCAGATATTTCCAGAGTCTGGTCGACTTATTTCCTGTAAGGGCACCTTCTTCCCTCCAACTACACACCTATTCCCATTCCCATAAATAGCCTCACTTTCTCATTTCTTTCCTTTCTCCACAAATAAGCAAACAATCTCCCTGGCATGTGGCTGGTGCCGTCAAGCCTGTGATCACAAGTACTCTTGCATGACTCACCTGGAAGCTGCCTTTTATATCCCGAGGCCAAGAACAGAAGACTTTATTTCTATGAGAGATTTAATCTTTGGGCAAAAATTCCTCCAGAGGGTAAAAACTGTCTGCCTTTTTTCATGACTGGTTCCTGTCCCCTCCTCGTACCCATGTCATGCTCAGAAAGACATCCCACACATCGTGCAGCCTTTTCCCCCTCAACATTTCTTTGAAGAGAAGAATGGTTATTTGTAGGAGAAATAATAACGTGAAATTCTAAACCCTTCAGATTCTTACAGGTACAAGTGCCACTAAGATTGAAATAGAAATAGAAGTATTTATTGTAAGGCGAGTCTTAACCTCTTGACACTCTTCAAATATTAAGTGTGCACAAAACTGAAAGACTTCTGCTGTCTCCTGCACACATGGGCTTCTTGTGGAATTCCTCAGATATTTGAAGTGTGCCTTTTCAACATAATCAGTGTTTCAGTACTTAAATTTCAGAGCTGTTTTAAAATGGGGAAACACTTAAGATGGGTATGAATTATTTCAAGTTGAGAACTCTTTGGCTATCAGTTTTAAACTATTGCTTTGTGGGAATAGCTTGACGAAGTAAAAATGTAAACCTTGGTATGAATGAGTAGGAAAGAGAACACACCCAACACTACTTCACAGCTCAATTAATTAATTATTTTCCAGCTCATTTAACTAATGAATTGATTAACTGCACCAGAAGCATGTCTTGTAGAAAGTTTTTTTGGTTAAAATACTTCATCACAATTAATATATCCTTGATACCGTATTGCTTCCATAAGGTTCTACTAGGCATCAACAATATTGCTCAGCTTCCCACCATCCTGTTGTCAGCAGCAGAAACTGTTGTGGATAAATCAAATTATTAAAAAAAATTAAACGATGTTTATGTATATTTAAAATCTAAATAGTTGCTTTTTCAAACTTGATTTTAGACCCCCCCAATATAGTCACATTCTTTTTTTTTTTTTTTTAAGATTCTGTATATTTATTTGACAGAGGAGAGACACAGAAAGAGGGGACAGGGAGTGGGAGAGGGAGAAGTAGGGAGCCCGTTGCAGGGCTTGATCCCAGGACTCCGGGATCATGACCTGAGGCAAAGGCAGATGCTTAACAATTGAGCCACCCAGGTGCCCCATCACACTGAATTCTTTATGAGAATGAATGCATATCGAGCTTATTGGGCTCGATCATTTGAGAAACACCACTATCATTCACTGTAAATATTTCCTAGACATTTACAATGGAAAAAAATTAAATGTAATCTCTTGTAGTAGAAAAATGAGTTTTACATTTTTCAGAGCCCAAATGAAAATACATTAGAGCAAAATCAGACCAATTTTGGAATTCAAAGTGGCTAAACACCAAGAAGAACCACCATATTAAAATTGCCAGCTTGGCGCCTCCCAGGGGTCTGAACAGAATTCCCTTTCAATAATGTGGACATTTCTCTTTGTCAGTGATACAGGAACAACACCTCCAGAGAGTGGGATTTTTGGATTTATGATAAATTTCTCTGCATTTCTTGGTAAGTACACAATAATTATCATATATAAATGAAAAATTCATAGTCTCAAGTAAAGTAAAATATGTTTTTTACATTTCATATATAATTTTTTGTTATTTTTTAGCAGACTTTATTTTTCAGAACTGTTTTAGGTTCACAGCAAAATTGAGCAAAATGTAGTCGTACATTTGATACATTTGATGAGCCCACATTGACATATCATTACAAAGTCCAGAGTTTACATTAGGTTCACTTTTTCTCTTGGTGTGTATAATTTTTAAAAAAAGATTTATTTACTTATTAGAGTGTGGGAGCGTGCAGGCACATGAATGGGAGGAGGGCAGAGGGATATGCTTACACAAAAGCCAGAAGCTGAACAGTAAAGAACTGGCAGATTTAGTAGATAAAAAAATGAAAACTTCTAATTGATGAAACATACAAAAAACAAAGTTAAAGGTGGACCAGAAGAATATTTCTAATATTTACAGCAGACAACAGACAAATGCGTATAATGTGTAAAAAGCAACTGCAAATTAAAAATGAATAGACAAACTCAAGAGAAAAATTAGAAAAAATTTAAGTGCAGTTTTCAGAAAAATGCAGATGACCAGCAGACATACTGAAAGTTCCTCAGTCTCATTAATGACCAGAGAAATGCAAATTAAACCAACAGGTTACCATTCCTCATCCATTGGATTGAGGCAAGGGCATGCAGCATTGCTTTCAAACTCTGCTGTGAGAGTATAAATGCTACAATTCAGCCTTGGGACAATTGCATGTACTTCTTGGCATTTTAATTGTGCACAGTTTTTGCTCCAGTGATATTACTTTAGGAATTTGTCTTGCAGAAGCCTTCTGAAAGCCTTCCAAGGATTTGTGTACAAGGCTCTTCACTGAGCATTGTGACAGGAAAAACAGAGACAGTGTAGAAGTCCAACATTAGGGGAGTGATGAAGTATATACCATGATGAGACCCCTAAAAACAATGAGGTAGACTTATTTGTACTGACATGGTAAGATCTCCATGGTGATTTCCTTTATGGGAAAAAAATCAAGTCACAGAATATGTACACAGTAGCATTTATGTGAAAAGGATTAACAGGCAAGTTGGGGTGTGTGTCTGTGTCAGTAGAATTTATGTGAAAAGGATTAACAGGCAAGTTGGGGTGTGTGTGTGTGTGTCCGTCACACTGAGGAGGGAGTATAAAGGGGTGAGGAAGGACGGGGTGGGTGAGTGGGAGACTATGGCAGTTAGGAAATTGAAATACAAACTTTAAAAAAGCAATGCAAAACTTCCCCTGTGTTTTCATTCCAGAGGGTCAAATAATAAAAATTCATCAAAGTGCCTTTCTTTTTCAGGGGCAGCCACAATGTACACAAGATATAAAATAGTAGAGAAGCAAAATCAAACCAGTTATTTCAGCACGCCTGTTTTTAACTTGGTGTCGCTAGTTCTTGGATTGGTGGGATGTATCGGAATGGGCATTGTAGCCAATTTCCAGGTATGTCCTGAGGTTGGTTGCGTTCTTGCGCTAGTTCTTGGATTGGTGGGATGTATCGGAATGGGCATTGTAGCCAATTTCCAGGTACGTCCTGAGGTTGGTTGCGTTCTTGTGGCTGGTGGAGTATGTATGCCTGGAGGAGAGAAGCAAGAACACAAGAGAAATGCTTGTGCCAGTATCAAGTAGTTGATGTGTTTATAAAAGCTGGGATAGCTTCTTAGAAACAAATCTTTCTCATTTGAAAGTCAGTGCTGCCTGACACTTGGGAGAGGTGGGGTGCATGTTTGCACAGTTATGAGAAAGCGTATTTTGCTCCATGTTCTGGGCTCTGCATTGCTTCATGTTTATTAACATGGTTGGTGGGCTAGGAGAGCAACCTCAGTCACTGTTTCATTAAAAGTGTGAAAATATTTGGGGCACCTGGGTGGCTGAGTGGGTTGAACCTCTGACTCTGGATTTCAGCTCAGGTCATGATCTCAGGGTCCTGAGATTGAGCCTGCACTGGGCTCCATTCCCAGCTGGGAGTCTCTGTGTCCCTCTCCCTTTTCCCCTCCCCCGCTCTCCTGTGCACTCTCTTGCGCGCGCTCTCTCTCTCTAATAAATAAAATCTTTTTTTTTTAAAAAGTGTGAAAATATTTGTGTATATGAGCATGTGTGTTTACCAGCTCTTGGAGCAGCATCTGATCTTTTTGGCAGGTGAGGATATAAGTAATAGGGGCGAAATTACTTATTCAGGGTTACTCAGCTCATTCATTACTAAGTCAAAATATGGCCCCAGTGGAGCAAATTAACTTATATGGTGACTGCCATGGAGTCTGCTCGATAGATTCTTACTGTGCCAAGGGTTTGAAGAAACCCTGCTTGTTTTACTCTAACTTGTGGACATTTGTTCATGACGAGGTCTCTTTCAGGAAGGCATGGGAACTGTTTATTCCCATGGATACAATATTTAATATTTTAAAACTATTTATTGCATTTCACATTTGTACTAGTTATAACAGTCCTTTCCTCCTAGGGGTATTGTGAGGATTCCACGAGCTGAAGCGCACTAACCAGCAGGCATCCGATAGCCGTCCCCAAGATAGGCTAACACTGCGCTGGTCTTGCTCTCTTGGCCGGTGTGGGGTTTTTTTGTTTTTAAAAGATTTTATTTATGAGAGAGAGAGAGAGAGAGAGAGAGAGAGAGAGCGCACAAGCAGGGGGAGGAGCAGAGGGAGAAGCAGGCTCCCTGCTGAGCAAGAAGCCCAGTGGGGACTCTATCCCAGGACCCTGAGGTTCTGACCTGAGCCGAAGGCAGACTTGACCAGCGGAGCCACCAGATGCCTCTCTCTCTGATCTTGTGTGTTGCTTATTTTCACAAAAAGGTGTCGGCCATGGCCGCCAGCCAGCTGCTAGAGCACAGGTCCACCCGTTGAAGCCTCAGCTCGAGGGCGCTGCACCTGGTAGTGATCTGTGAGGGTAGTAGCTTTGGGCCTCTAGGGGTATCATCTGCTTTCTGTCCAGCTGCTAGTGCCCGCGCCTGCATGAAGTCAGGAGAGTCACTGTCAGAGAGTCCTGTCCCACCAGCACGTGTGCCCTCATAGAATTATCTTCTCTGAGGGGATGCCATCTGTCTGTAGGAGTCATAGCACAGAGCTCTGGGAAACTCCGTGCCCTGTTGTATGGGGTGGGGTGGCATACACCCTTCCTTATAGTGCACCGTTTCTCCAGGACAACCTGCGCACAGGGCAGGGAGAGTCTCTTGGGTCTCAAGGCTAACGAGTTTTTTCTTTTTCTTCTTTTTTTCTTTTCTTTTCTTTCTCCTTTTCTCTTCTCTTCTCTTCTCTTCTCTTCTCTTCTCTTCTCTTCTCTTCTTTTCCTTTCTTTTCTTTGAGAGAGAGAGATCAGGGGCAGGGGATGCAGAGGGAGAGGAAGAGAGAAAAAATCTCAAGCAGGCTCTATGCAGGGCTCAATCCCATGACCCTGAGATCATGACCTGAAACCAGGAGTCCCATGCTTAACCAACTGAGCCATCTGGGCGCCCCACGAGTTTTTATTTTTGAATGTTATAAATCCACAATTACTGTTTCCTTGTTAACACTGAAAGGCAGAAAGGGGAGAGGCAGGTTTGTAGCCTCCCCAGAGCAAGTATATAAGGCTTCCAGGAGGGTACTGTGTGAATATATTTGCTTCTGGCTCCATTTTACTTTCCTACCCTCATTGTCCCTTTAAGGTGAAATAAGACAAAGGCTGTGACACATGGGTGCAGGTGACATTGGTCACATGATGGAGGCTTTTTATATTTTATGATTGTATGCATTTGGTTTTTCATGGCAACCAATTTGTGGTGGATATTGAGGGCATGTATTGCATGGAACACTGGGTGTGGGGCATAAACAATGAATCTTGGAGCACTGAAAAAATAAATTATCATTAAAAAAATGCATGAAACTAAAAAAAAAGAAAGAAAATTTCCTATGGGACAGAATTTATGAAAACATTCAATGTTTTAACTCCTGTCATCCTAATAACGACCTTAGAAATCAGGTGGTATTATTTTCTTCATTTGCCAGTGGTGAAATGGAGGCCAGAGGGGCTTATACTTGCCCAAGATCGTATGAGCACAAAAAGGCACAAGTGGGCTTTGATTCAAAGCCATCTGTCTAGAACCTGAGGGAAAGAGTTAACTTCAATGCCAGAATGGGGAAACCTCTGAAAGAAAAAAAGCGTATACACAACTCACCGTTCTAGTGCCAGAAAGCATGACGGGAAGGAAAATGGGATTGGAGGGGCAAGGGGGAAGACATGGAATAATATAATTGTTAATAGATGGTGGATATGAATTATTCAGTGGGGAAGAGTATATACTATATGATATCCTGTCACCTTCTTCTCCAGATAACTCACAGGATGCGCACCGCAGCAGTCAGCTGCTAAGCCAGAAAGGACAGACTTTAGAAAGAACACTTGGAAGTCAGGCCATTGAACTTGTGGTTCTCTTTAAGGTTTCTATGAAGTGATTACATCTTAACAAAAACCAGAAATAGGATCTCAAACTTTCCTGAGAGCTAAGTGTTTGCCTTGTCATTGTTCCCGTAAATATATCTTTACAACTTCCTTGTTTGATATCCTGTAATTCATTTTCAACATGCCGTGAGCAAACCAACTCTGAGCTGTTCCTTCCAGAGCAATTGGATGTGTGCGGGCAAGAGAGCTCTGGCTGTCTTAGGGGTGGGGTGGGGTGGGGGTTGGGGGTGGAGGGGCAGTTCTTGAGTAGGACCAAATTGCACTCATCAGAAGTTCTAGGAGCTGTCTGTCCTGAGCTGGTTGGTGGGATGGGTACTTTTTGGTGTGTCCCCACCAACCTTTCTCAATGCTTTACTTTCCTTCAAGAAATTTATCTTTTGGAAAAGTCAGGTTTTCCAAGGTTTAACCTTTTCAATACTCTAGGTTTCTTTTTACTATCTTTGAAATTAACAAGAGAGTTTCAAAAAAGAGATACAAAAAGGGTGCTGGTGTTTCATTTTTATTCTCTATCCAAAATTCATGTCTGATCTAAGAATCATTTCCTTTCAAAAAGACATGTATGAGAGAGAATGTACTTCA
Organism: Spilogale gracilis; assembly: GCA_004023965.1. Lineage (NCBI taxonomy): Eukaryota > Metazoa > Chordata > Mammalia > Carnivora > Mephitidae > Spilogale > Spilogale gracilis. Next base: position 24,006 of record PITA01010914.1, on the reverse strand, counting down.
CAGGGGGAAAGCACAGCCAAATACAACTCCTGCTGACTCAAGAACCTTCTGAGCCAGAGACATCACGGTTAATGTGGGGGCTAGGGAATTAGCAAATGAAGATAACGAGGGATACCTTGAATCGAATTGGAGTGGGGTGAGGAAGCAAATTCCCTGAAAGTGCAGTTGGAGGAAACAGAATATATCAATTCAGGATGTTGATTTATTTAGCATTAAAAAAATAGCCTGTGGAAAGCATCAAGAATCTCAGAACATTATTCCCGAAAATGACTCATTAGCAGAGGACGCCTTGCCCTTTGTTCATTTTCCCTTGCTCGAATGTGCCTAACATTCAAAGGGGCGGGGGAGATCTGTATCTTCATGCTTTTATTTTATTGGTTTAATATTGGTTTTGTATTTGGTTTAATACTGTTGGATTAATATTTTTCCCCAGTTTTACTGAGGTGTCTTTGACATATAAACTTGTATTAGTGTAAGGTGTATAACAGTGATTTGATACATGTAGATATTGCAAAATGATCACAATAAGTTCATTAACATGCATCACCTCACATAGTTACAATTCTTTTTCTAGTGATGACAACTTTTAAGATTTACTCTCTTACTAAGTTTTGAATAAAGATGCACTATGGTCACCATGCTGTACGTCACATCCTCAGACTTTATATCTGGAAGTTCAATCTTTAGATCCCCTTTCCTCCATCCTCCATCCCCACACCTACCCCTCACATCTGGCAACCACTGATCTGTTTTCTGTGTCAAAAAGTTCATTTTTTTATTTGTTTAAAGAGTCCACATATAATTGAGATCATACAGTACTTGTCTTTCTCCCTCCAACTTACTTCACTTAACGTAATGCCCTCAGTATCCATCCATGTTGTCACATATGGCAAGATTTTTTTTCTTTTTCATGGGTGAATAATAATCTGTGTGTTTCACATTTTCATTATCCATTCATCCTTTGAGACACACTTAGATTGTTTCTATGTCTTACCTATTGTAAATAATGCAGTTATCTTTTTAAGATAGTAATTTGATTTCCTTTGAATTATTGCTATTTTTCATTGTAGTAAAATATATATATAAGATAGAATTGGCTGTCTTAGGGGTGTCTGGGTGGCTCAGTCGGTTAAGAATCTGCCTTTGGCTCAGTTCATGATCTCAGTGTCTTGAGATGGAGCCCTGTGTAGAGCTCCCTGCTCAGCAGGGATCCTGCTTCTTCCCTGCCTCAGCCTCTCCTCCCCCAGGCTTGCTCTCTCTTGCTCTCTCTCTCTCTCTCAAATAAATAAATAAAATCTTTTAAAAAAATTGGTCATCTAACATTTTTAAGTGTACAGTTCAGTGGGTTTTTTAAAATTCCTTAAGTACTTAAAGATATACAAGTATTTTGGGGCGCCTGGGTGGCTCAGTTGGTTAAGTGACTGCCTTCAGCTCAGGTCATGATCCTGGAGACCCGGGATCGAGCCCCGCATTGGGCTCCCTGCTCGGCAGGAAGCCTGCTTCTCCCTCTCTCACTCCCACTGCTTGTGATACCTCTCTAGCTGTGTTTCTCTCTGTCAAATAAATAAATAAACTCTTCAAAAATAAAAGATATACAAGTATTTTAAAGGGAATAGAATGTATTTTATTTTTCATATATAATTTTCCTAAATCTATATGCCCAAGTTAAGTATCCTAGGAATACAGAATCTATACCTCATAAGTGAGTAATTGGTATTCCATGTTGCAGAATGTTAGTGCAGCCATATTTTATTATAACATAAGTCAAGTAGTGGATTTCCCCCCTTATTACTATGTCTGATACCAGGAAATAAGTTTCCTTAGAAAATAAGTTGACCCAGGGTCCTGGCATCAAGCTGAGTTTGCCCAGTTGGTTAAGCGTCTGCTTTCACTTCAGGTCATTATCCCGGAGTCCTGAGATTAAGCCCCACATCTGGGTCCTTGCTCAGCCAGGAGCCTGCTTCTCCCTCTGCCTGCTGCTCCCCCTGTTTGCGCTCTCTCTCTTTCAGATAAATAAGTAAACCTTTAAAAACAAGTTTGAAAGTTTGGTTTGTTTGTTTTTTTTAATATTCCTTTCCCATGTAGGCAATAAAGATTTAATACCAGTTTATTTATGAGCAGATGGAGAACACCCTGGTTCTGGGCAAGCCTGGGTGGCCCAGGTCAAAGAAAAATCTGGGAGGGACAGGGGCTGGATAGTGAGTTGGGGCCAGTAGGGGTCTGGGGCCCAAACCAGGCTGTCTTGGACAATACTTTAACTTTCCCCTTTGCAAAGCTTACATTTTCAAGTTCAAGCAGACTCCATTGTTCAATCCAACATCAGTGTTACATCAGAAGGTAGGTTCCACTGCACATTTGGAAGGAGTCTAAAGTGAGCTCCTTGAATGGTCCATCATGAGCATATTTGTGATCAATACCAGATTCTGAGATGAGACTGGGTGTAGGGGTGCCTTCTGGTTGAAATGGCTGGTTAGAGGATGGGGGAACAGGGCCTTGACTTGAAGCTGCCTTTGCATGGCAAGGGCAGCATCTTTACTTAGATTTTTGTGAGCATGTGGGGTTCCTGGGGGAAGACAAAGAGATTATTGAGGAGTAGGGAGCCTGAAAACTAAGCCACACTTACTATGTTCATGGAATCATTTTTAAATGAAACTCATCATATAACCTTCACTGCAAACCTGCAAGGCAGAAATTATTATGCCCATTTTACAGGTGTAGAAATTGAGGTTTTAAACTAAGGTCACAGATTCCAGTGGCAGAGTTGAAATTTTTTATCCAGTTCTACCATACTCCAAAGCCCATGATACTCACTTCTCCCACCTTGGAGGCAGACATCACTCTGTCCCTGCCCAATGTGTCCATGTTTGCTGTGGAACAACTAAGAGCATTTACTTTAGGGTCTGGAAGGCATTTCTCTTGGTAATCTTCTGCAGGCAACCACATTTTCCAAGGAGAGGTGGGTGCATCTGTGATGACTGTGGCTTTGAGTAGCCCAGCATGGGTGGGGACGTGGGTCCCGCTGTGCGTAGACTCAGGCAGAGTAACAGCTGTTTGTGACTCTCTCTCCAGGAGTTAGCTGTCCCCGTGGTCCATGATGGCGGCGCCCTTTTGGCTTTTGTCTGCGGTGTGGTCTACACGCTCCTGCAGTCCATCATCTCTTACAAATCATGTCCCCAGTGGAACAGCCTGTCCACGTGCCACGTGCGGTTGGCCATCTCTGCCGTTTCCTGTGCAGCCGTGGTCCCCAGTATCCTTTGCACATTTGTCAATGTCTTCACAGGCTTGACCCTTCTCCCACTCCCCCAAAAGAGCATGAAAAAAAAAAAAGCAAAGGTTAACAGCCTGGTGCCCACATACTTTAGAAAAACAACTGGGAGAAAAGTAGACATTGTTAAGGAAATATCTCAACAACGTCCGGTTAGATCAAAACAATCTTTGGGGGCAATGTGTGCAAGGAGAATGGAAACTTGTCGAAGAACTTTAGTCTGTTTACTTTCCTTCCAACAGGGAAAGTTTCATAAGCCATGTGAAAATATTTATTTTTCTTTGTAGTGGTTGGTCAAAGGTGCCAAATATTGATATTTTTACTCAAAGAAACAAGAGCCAGTACTCTGCCCTCATCCTGTACGTTGGTAATTCATTAGATAGTTTGATTTACTCGTCTGTGTTAAGAAGTTTTAGAAAGCTCTCTCATTTATTTCTAAGTCAGTTGAAATACATTTAGCCTTCTCTTGTTATCACTGATTCCAGTTTCAAAATGAAATCTCATTCCATTTTTTAATTCAACAACGTGAAAAGAAAATACCAATTTTTTTGGCAAGTGTATTCTTGTTTGAAGCTTCATCTTTCCCTCTTTCTAGAGGTATTTAACAGGGGGGAAAAAAAGCTGTGTCTTTGAGATGTGGAAAATTCCCTATCTTTCGCAATCTCATCTGCAGTCTTATCAGAGAAAAGCTGCAGAGCCATTAAAAGATGGTGATTCCTGTCAGACTAGGAAAATAGCAACTATTTTATTAATGGAAACTTTGTCAGTCTGGATTGGGTTGTGGTATAAAGTGGGCAACCTTGAGTGAAAATGCACCATGTGCTTCTAAATATTAAGTTTTATGTTTCTCTTTTAAAACAGAAACTATGCAAAATGTGAAGTAAGATTTTGAGGGTTTTTTTTTTTTCATATTAGGGAAGGAAATTTTTAGTTACAAAATTCTAAGTGCAGAGGAAGCAAATCCTACTGTTGAGAAATTTAAACAAATATACCAGCGCCGTTACAAAGATAGTTCCTTTGCAATTTCCTTCTTTATGGATTGAAGACACACTTTTCTCTCCAAATATATTTACTTAAAACTTTTAGCTTGTGTTAGTTGTAAAATTTATAAGCAGTGTTTGTAGTGTTAAAGTCAAAGTTTCTTGGTGTAGGAAACCTTTGCTTGCTTCTAACTTGCGAGACACATCTCTAGATGTTAAAATCAGAGAATTTTTAGCAAGAGTAAGCATTTCAGGCCTCAGAGCTTTACATACAAATAGTTCCCATTTCTAGGCAGTTCTAAGGAGCCACAGCAAGGGATAGCATCCCCCAACAGAAATAGGTCATGTCTTTGTATTAAATTAATTCAAGGGCTGCCTGCGTGGCTGAGTTGTTAAGCATCTGACTTTGGCTCAGGTCCTGAGATTGAGCCCTGCATTGGGCTCCTTGCTCAGTGGGAAGCCTTCTTCTCCCTCTCCCATACCCCTTGCTTGTGTTCCCTTTCTTGCTGTTTTTCTGTCAAGTAAATAAAAATCTAAAAAACAAACAAACTTGAATGAGTTCAACCGTATGGAAAGGTCTTTTGTCCTAAGCATTAGCATGGTATTTATGTTTCTTTACAAAGATTTCAAAGTATCTTTAAAATGCCTTTGTCCTGTGAAACATCAAAATATTGTCACTTGACTCATTAAGAAACTGAAGCACAGATAAGACAGTTGCTAGAATCTTGCTTCTGAGCCCTCCCTGTGAGCCTATACATCTTGCACCTGGCTTCCAACTCTTTCATAAGCTTTCACAAAATCACTAACAGTAAAATACTCAGGTTCCTTTGCTTGAGACACATAGTCCGAAACTGCCTATTGAGTATTTTTAAAAAGATTTTATTGATTTAGTTACTTTAGAGAGAGAAAATCTAAAGCAGACTCCTCACTGTGCTTTGAGCCCCATGTGGGACTTGACCTCACAACCCATGAGATCATGACCTGAGCTGAAACCCAGAGTTGGACGCTTAACCAACTGAGCCATGCAGGCAGCCCATGGGACCTTATGGTCTCATTCTTAAAAGGTCTCCCCTGGACTTGCCCATTTCTTGTTCTCTGCTTTTGCCCTCTACCTGGCTGGATTATCCTCCTCTGCCTTATTTTCTAAAGCTGAGCTGTCCAATACAGTAGCCACTAGCCACATGAGGCCATTGAGTGCTTGAAATGTGGCTGGCACATGGTGATGTGCAGTTAAGTGTAAAAACCACACCCATTTCAAGAGAATGTAGAATATCTCATTACTAATTTGTTATATTGTACATTTTGGAATGATAATATTTTTGATATATTGGGTTAGATAAGATATATTATTAAAATTAATCTCATTTGGTTCTAAATGTTTATTTTTAAGATTTTATTTTTAAGTAATCTCTACACCCAACATGTGGCCCAACCTCACAACCCTGAGATCAAGAGTCACATACTCTACTGATTGAGCCTGCTAGGCACCTTTCATTTGGTTCTTTTGAGTTTTGGGGGTTTTTTTTAGTATAGCTACTATAGTAGATTTTTTTTTTTTTTGAGGAGATAGAAGTTTACTGAATACACCCAAGGGAGAAGCAGGTAGGGCAGCAGAAGAAAAGCTATCTGCCTATAATAGAATATTTTACATTATGCATGTGGCTGGCATTAATTTCTGGGATGACACTGCTCTAGAGAGCTCCTCAAGCCTCAGCTTACATTAGGCTCAACTCAGTGAAGCCTCCCTCAACTCTCATTCCACTCTGAAGTCATAATTTTGCATCTGATCATCATTGTGCCCTCTCCATCAGCATGGTATCTGATGCACAGAAGACAGGGCTCCAGAACAAAGAATTAAGAGGCTTTTGAACTATTAGAAACAGAAATATGGTAATGACATGATCAGAGAATCTTTTGAGAAACCGAGAAGTGTTAAGAATTGCAAAATATTGGGGGGTTGAAGGACAGGGAGAAGAGGTGCTGAATTCAGGGGAAGTTCTAAACTTGGCATTGAGTCAAAGCTCTGGATTCATCACTGTTTGCAAAGGCATTTTAAGAGCATCTTATCTCTAGCTTTCTCTTTTGCCTTTATAAGCTCCATCAGGATGTCTGTGCAGACAGCCCATGGAGGCTGTAAGCTTAGTCCCCGGCACTGTTTGACTGGCTTCTCTGGGTATCCCGAAGGTCAGAGGTAGAATGCAGTTCTTTGATTTGTAAACTCTTTGGGCTGGGAAGGAAGGACTCTGCCTTATACCCAAAGACTTGATGGAATAAATCTGTTTTTTATTTATTTTTATGTATTTATTTTTAAAGATTTTATTTATTTATTTGAGAGAGAGACACAGAGTAAAAGAGAACGTGAGGAGGAGAAGGTCAGAGGGAGAAGCAGACTCCCATGGAGCTGGGAGCCCGATGTGGGACTCGATCCCGGGACTCCAGGATCATGACCTGAGCCAAAGGCAGTGGCCCAACCAACTGAGCCACCCAGGGACCTATAAATCTGTTTTTTCTAAAGACACCAAATTGAATCTGTAGCTTTTTTTTGTAGAGGAAACTTGATAGTTTGTGATGCTTTTGTACTTTGAAATGTTAATTTTTCCTTAAAGCTGTTGCCTTGAAAATAGGACTTTTAGGGCAAGAGTATTTTTCCCCCAAAACTTTTATTTAGGGAAAAGAGTATTTTAGGGGAAAAGTCCTCAAAAAGTACCCATCTGTCATTTGGACCAAATTTAACAAGCACAGTGGAGCAAAATGTAGCCACAGATGAAAATTTAGCTGTATGTGGCTAAAAAGGTATTGCTAAGGATGTTTGTATGTCTATGTTATAATTTAAATGCTGTCACAATTGAACGTAAGGTTTGAGGTTATAAAAAGCTGATGTAACTGTTCTGATTGCAGAAATGTTGGTATTAACATTTTAACACCCCGTGATGATGATTAGGATAGTCTTAATATTAAAAGACATGGTGGTTTTGTTTGTTTGTTTTGGAGCTTCCTTAACAATTTCCCTTTTTTAGTGATTGCCTGTGCTTCACTAATCTCTATAACCAAGCTGGAGTGGAATCCAAAAGAAAAGGTAAAGTTTAACTCATCTTCAGTGTGATTGTTGAACCTGGTTTCTGGGGATTATTTTCAAAACTATTTTCAAAATTTTGAGTTCCCAGTTGAATGTCCTCATCAGAAGAGGTCAGGACACTTAATGATTGGAGGCTGATGTGAATTAAGGTGTATGGATGTCTGAAGAAGCAGGGAGCGTTAAGCAGAGAGGATGAGACCCACTCCAGCAGACAGGGCACTTTGTTTCAGGATGAACTAGAGAATAAACATGGTCAGGGCTATCTGCGTGGGCAGGGAGTTTGTGAAAAGTTGTAAAAGGTATGCAGAGAGGCTCCTACTTGACGTAGGTGACCAGGATAAACTTGAAGGCTTTTGAACAGGCAAATACACTGTAAGAATGTTAGCAGGTAGCTATTACTGAGAAGCAACCCTGGGATGAAGGGCTGAGGAGAGAGCCTGGAGTTATGGTGGCAGTGAGCAGGCAGTTTAGATTTCAAATCAAGATTCTCCTAGGGGATTCAACATTACTTATCATCACAGAACTGCAGATCAAAACCACAATGATATAGCTCCTCACACCTGTCAGAATGGCTAAAATCAACAGCACAAGAAAAAAGTGTTGGTGAGGATATGGAGAAAGGAGACCCTTGTGCACTGTTGGTGGGAATGCAAATTGGTGCAGACACTGTGGAAAACAGTATGGAGGTTACTCAAAAGTTAAAGATAAGAGGGGGAGGAGCAAGATGGCAGAGGAGTAGGACACCTAAATTTCCTCAGGTCTCAGGAATTCAGCTATATAGTTATCAAACCATTCTGAACACTTACAGAATGGAGATAAAGAAAAGAATAGCAGCAATTCTAGGAACAGAAAAGTGACCACTTCCTGGAAGGTAGGACACATGGAAAAGTGAATTGGAGGTGACATTTGGGAAGACAGAACGCGCATGTGATGGGGGGTGGGGATAGAAGGGGAGAGGGTCCGGCTCCCGGCCAGTGGTAGAGCAGTGGAACACAAAATCAGAACCTTTAGAGTTTGCTCCACTAAGGGACATCACCCCAGAGGCTAAGCAGGGGGTACAACCCTTGCTGGGACAATGTGGTCTCAGGACCTGCCTGGTCACAGAAGGACTCGGGGTGCCTGAACCTAGCAGAGCTCCCAGGTATCAGAGCAGGAAGGCCGGCTTCTTAGGCGGAGCTGAGGAGTAGGCTCTCAGCTCGGGCTTACCTTAAACCATGATCCAGGAGCAATTGGGTCACTGTTCTTCGAGTAGGGCCCCCACAAGTGGCAGATCCGGGGAGACCCCCTCCTTCCTCCATTGGGAGGAGTGGCCCAGAATCTGCTGGGTTTGGAGACTCCAAATGGGGCCATGCGCCAGATAGAAATGCTCAGTCACAGGCCAGGTGAGCATGAGTGCGTCAGGAGACCAGGGACACAGGTGTTATTGACTGCTTTTCTCTGAGGGTGCACTGAGAAATGGGTCCCTGAGCTCTCTCAGAGACTGCGAGGCCACCATCGTCATTCCCATCCTCCAAAGCTCTAGGGAAAGCATTGAGGGAACAAAAGCTCCCGAGAGTGAACCAGAGCGACTGCTTAGCCTGGCCCCTGGCGAGGGCGGGGCAGTTCCCCCTTGGGCAAAGATATTTGAGAATCAATACAACAGGCCCCTCCCCCAGAAGATCAGCAAGAACATCTAGCAAGACCAAGTTTACCAATCCGCACATAGAATTCATGGCTTTTTTCCCATAGTTCTTTAGCTTCAAAGTTAATTTTTTTTTAATTTTATTTTTTCTTATTTTTAAAAATTTTCCCCTTTCCTGTTTTAACCCTTTAAACTATTTTATCTTATTAATATCTTTTTAAAAAATCCTTTTTACTTTTCATTGTTATATTCTAACCCTTCATTGTATTTAACCTTATTTTTTTGTATACATATAAGTTTTTCATTCTTTAAAATTTTGGGATACAGTTTCTTCTAACACATCAAAATATACCCTAAATCTAGCATATGGCTTTGTTCTAGTCTCCAACCTGATCATATTCTCTCTTTTTTTTTTTCCTTTTTTTAACCAACTTCTTATCTTACCAATTCCATTTTTAAAATATTTTAAATTTCTATCTTTACAGTCATATTACATCCCTTCATCATGTTTACCTTTATTTTTGTATATATAAGTTTTCTTTCTTTAAAATGTTAGAAGGCATTTTCTTCTAACAGACCAAAATAAACCCCAAATCGAGTGTGTGGCTCTGTTCCACTCACTGGCCTAAATATATATATATATATATATATATATATATATATATATATATATATATATTTTTTTTTTTTCCTTTCTTCTCCTGGCTTTGGGTCTCTTCTGATTTGGTTAGTGTATATTTTTCTAGGGTCCTTGCTACCCTTTTTATTTTGTTCTCTCATTTATCTATTATTCTATGGATAAAATGACAAGGCAGAAAAACTCACCTCAAAAAAGAACAAGAAGCAGTACTGATGGCTAGGGACTTAATCAATACAGATATTAGTAAGGTGTCATAACTAGAGTTCAGAATTATGATTATAAAGATTATAAAACAGAATGGAAGATTCTAGAGAATCCCTTTCTGGAGAAATAAAATCCCTTTCTGGAGAAATAAAAGAACTGAAATCTAACCAAGTTGAAATAAAAAAAGCTACTAATGAGGTATAATAAAAAAATGGATGCTCTTACTCTGGAAAACAGTATGGAGATTCTTCAAAAAATTGAAAATAAAGCTACCTTATGACCCAGCAATTGCACTACAGGGTATTTTTCCTAAAGATACAAATGTAGTGATCTGAAGGGGCATGTGCACCCGAATGTTTATAGCAACAATGTCCACAATAGCCAAACTATGGAAAGAACCTAGATGTCCATCAATGGATGAGTGAATAAAGATGTGATACACACACACACACACACACACACACACGCACAATTGAATACAGCCATCAAAAAGAACAAAACCCTACCATTTGTAATGACATGGATGGAACTGGAGGGTATTATGCTGAGAAAAAGAAGTCAATCAGAGAAAGACAATTACCATATCTCTCGATATAAGGAATTTGAGAGGCAAGATGGTGGGGGGTCATGGGGGTGGGGAGGGAAAAAAATGAAACAAGATGAGACCAGGGAGGGAGAAAAACCATAAGAGACTCTTCATCTCAGGAAACAAACTAAGGGTTGCTGGGGGCTTAAGGGGAGGGATAGGGTGGCTGGGCAATGGACACTGGAGAGGGTATGTGCTATGGTGAGTGCTGTGAATTGTGTAAGACTGATGATTCATGGACCTGTTCCCCTGAAGCAAATAATGCATTATATGTTAATTAAAAAAAAAAAAAGAAAGAAAGAGAGGGGGAAAAAAAAAAGAAGGCCCTTACTGCCAGGATAAATGAGGCAGAAGAGAGAATTAGTGATATAGAAGACCAAATGATGGGAAATAAAGAAGCTGAGAAAAAGAGAGATAAACAATTACTGGACCATTTACTGAGAGGTAAATGATACCATAAAATGAAACAATATTAGAATAATTGGTACCCTGGAAGAAGAAGAAAGAAAGAGAGGAGTCAGAAGGTATATTGCAGCAAATTATAGTAGAGAACTTCTGTAATCTGGGGAAGGGAACAAGTGTCAAAATCCAGGAGGCACAGGGAACCCCCCTCAAAATCAATAAAAATAGGTCAACACCCATCATATAATATTTACAATATTATTAACATGTAATTACAATATAATATTACAATATTAATATTATAATATTACACCTAATAATTTACAAGTCTCAGTGACAAAGAGAAAATCCCGAAAGCTCAGGAGAAGAGGTCTGTAATATACAAAGGTAGAAATATTAGATTGGCAGCAGACATATCCACAGAGACCCGGCAGTCCAGAAAAGACCGGCATGGTATGTTCAGAGCACTAAATGACAAAATATGCAGCCAAGAATACTATATCCAGCTAGATTGTCATTGAGAATAGGAATGATAAAAAGCTTCCAGAACAAATAAAAACTAAAAGAATTTGCAAACACCAAAACAGCTCTACAGGAAATATTGAAAGGGGTCCTCTAAGCAAAGAGAGAGCCTAAAAGTAACAGACCAGAAAGGAACAGAGACAATATACGGTAAAAATCACCTTACAGGTAATACAGTGGCATATCCTTCAATAGTTACCGTGAATGTAAATGGGCTAAATGCCCCAATCAAAAGACACAGGGTATCAGAATGGATAAAACAAAGAAGACCCATTGATATGCTGTCTCCAAGAAACTCATTTTAAACCCAAGGACACCTCCAGATTTAAAGTGAGGGCATGGAAAACCATTTACCATGCCAATGGACATCAAAAGAAAGCTGGGTTGGCAATCCTTATATCAGATAAATGAGATTTTAAGCCAAAGACTATAATAAGAGATGAGGAAGGACACTATATCATACTTAAAGGATATGTCCAACAAGATCTAACAATTTTAAATATCTATGTCCCCTAACATGGGGACAGCCAATTGTATAAGCCAGTTAGTAACAAAATCAAAGAAACACATTGACACCAATACAACAATAGTAGGGGACTTTAACAACACCCTCACTGAAATGGACAGGTCATCTAAACAAAAGAACAACAAGGAAATAAAGGTTTTAAATGACACACTGGACCAGATGGACATCACAGATATATTCAGAAAATATGATATGTTCCATCCCAAAGCAACAGAATACACAATCTTCTTTAGGGCACATAGGACAATTCTCTAGGTTAAGTCACATCCTGGGTCACAAATCATGTCTCAACTGCTACCAAAAGATTGGGATCATTCCCTACATATTTTCAGACTACAGTGTTTTGAAACTAGGACTCAGCCACAAAAGGAAAGTTGGAAAGAACTCAAATACATAGAGACTAAAGAGCAACCTACTAAAGAATGAACGGGTCAACCAGGAAATTAAAGAAGAATTTTAAAAATTCATGGAAACAAATGAAAATGAAAACACAAGTGTTCCAAATCTTTGGGATACAGCAAAGGTGGTCCTGAGGGGAAAGTAATAGCGATACAAGCCTTTCTCAAGAAACAGGAAAGGTCTTAAATACACAACCTAATCCTATACCTAAAGGAGCTGGAGAAAGAACAGTAAATAAAGCCTATACTCAGCAGGAAAAAGAAATGATAAAGATCAGAGCAGAAATCAATGAAATAGAAGCCAAAAGAATAGTAGAACAGATCAATGAAACTAGGAGTGGATTCTTTGAAAGAATTAAGATTGATAAAGCACTGGCCAGACTTATCCAAAAGAAAAGAGAAAGGACACAAACTAATAAAATCATGAATGAAAGAGGAGAGATCACAACCAACACCAAAGAAATAGAATTATAAGAACATATTATGAGCAACTACACACCACCAAATTTGACAATCTGGAAGAAGTGGATACATTCCTAGACTTACAAACTACCAAAACTAAACCAGAAAGAAATAAAAGACCTGAACAGACCTATAACCAGTAAGGAGATTGATGCAGTCATCAAAAATCTCCCAACAAACAAGCCCTGGGCCAGATGGCTTCCCAGGGGTATTCTACCAAACATTTAATACCTATTTTCCTGAAACTCTTCAAAAAACAGAAATGGAAGAAAAACTTCCCAACTCATTTTATGAGACCAGCATTCCCTTGATCCCCAAACCAGCCAAAGATCCCATCAAAAAGAATTACAGGGCACCTGGGTGGCTCAGTGGGTTAAAGCCTCTGCCTTCAGGTAATGATCTCAGGGTGCTGGGATCGAGGCATGCATTGGTTCTCTGCTTAGTGAGGAGCCTGCTTCCTCCTCTCTCTCTCTCTGCCTGCCTCTCTCTCCTTGTGATCTATCTCTCTGTCAAATAAATAAAATCTTAAAAAAGGAGAATTACAGACCAATATCCCTGATGAACATGGATGCAAGAATTCTCACCAGAATACTAGCCAATAGGATCAAACAGTACATTAAAAGGATTATTCACCACGATCAAGTGGGATTTATTCCTGGGCTGCAAGGTTCAACATTCATAAATCAATCAATGTGATATAGTACATTAATAAAAGAAAGAACAAGAACCATAGGATACTCTCAATAGATCCTGAAAAAGCATTTGAGAAAGGACAGCATCCTTTATTGATCAAAACTCCTCATAGGGATAGAGGGTACATACCTCAATATCATCAAAGCCATCTGTGAAAAACCCACAGCGAATATCATTCTCAGTGGGGAGAAACTGAGAGCTTTTCCCCTAAGGTCAGGAACATGGCAGGGCTGTCCACTGTTACCACTGCTAGTCAACATAGTACTACACATCCTAGCCTCAGCAATCAGATAACAAAAAAAAAAAATAAAAGGCATCTGAATCAGCAAAGATGTAGTCAAACCTTTCACTCTTTGCGGATGATATGATACTTAATATGGAAAACCGAAAAGATTCCACTGCAAAAGTGCTAGGCTCACACAGGAATTCAGTAAAGTATCAGGATATAAAACAATACACAGAAATCTCTTGCATTTCTATACATCAACAGCAAGACAGAGGAAAGAGAAATTAAGGAGTCGATCTTCTTTACAGTTGCACCCCAAACCATAAGATACCTAGGAATAAACCTAACCACAGAGGCAAAGAATGTGTGCTCAGAAAACCATAAAGTACTCATGAAAGAAATTGAGGAAGACACAAGGAAATGGAAATCATTCCAGGCTCATGGATTGGAAGAACAAATATTGCAAAAATGTCTATGAAATGTACACATTTAATGTAATACATATCAAAATACCATCAATTTTCCAAGAAATGGAACAGATAATCCTAAAAATTTATATGGAACCAGAAAAGATCCCAAATAGCCAGAGGAATCTTGAAAAAGAAAACCAAAGTTGGTGGCATGACAATTCCAGACTTCAAGTTCTATTACAAAGCTGTAATCATCAAGACAGTATGGTACTGGCACAAAAACAGACACATAGATCAATGGAACAGAATAGAGAACCCAGAAATGAGCCCTCAACTCCATGGTCAACTCATCTTCGACAAAGCAAGAAAGAACATCCAATGAGAAAAGACAATCTCTTCAACAAATGGTGATGGGAAAATTGGACAGCCACATGCAGGAGAATGAAACTGGACCATTTTCTTACACCACACATAAAAATAGTCTCCAAATGGATGAAAGACCTCAGTGTGAGACAGGAATCCATCAAAATCCTTGAAGAAAACACAGGCAGCAACCTCTTTGACCTCAGCCACAGCAACTTTTTCCTGGAAACATAGCCCAAGGCAAGGGAAGCAAGGGCAAAAATGAACTATTGGGACTTCACCAAGATCAAAAGCTTTTGCACAGCAAAGGAAACAGCAAAACCAAAGACAACCAACAGAATGGTAGAAGGTATTTGCAAATGGCATCAGATAGAGGGCTAGTATTCAAAATCTATAAAGAATTTACAAACTCAACACCCAAAGAACAAATAATTCAATCAAGAAATGAGCAGAAGACATGCACAGACATTTCTGCAAAGAAGACATCCAAATGTCCAACAGACACATGAAAAAGTGCTCAGCATCACTTGGCATCAGGGAAATACAAATAAAAATCACAGTGAGATACGACCTCACACCAGTCAGAATGGCTAAAATTAACCAGTCAGGAAACGATAGGAATTGGTGAGGATGGGAGAAAGGGGAACTCTCCTACATTGTTTTAGTGGGAATGCAAGCTGGTGCAGCCACTCTGGAAAGCAGTATGGAGGTTTCTGAAAAAGTTGAAGATAGAGCTACCCTATGACCCAGCAGTTGTGCTACTGGGTATTTACTTGAAGATACAAAGGTAGTGATCCAAAGGGGCACACACACCCAAATGTTTACAGCAGCAATGTCCACAGTAGCCAAACTATGGAAGGAACCTAGATGTCCATCAACAGATGAGTGGATAAAGAACATGTGGTATACATATGCAATGGAATACTATGCAGCCACTAAAAATCCCAAAATCTTGCCCTTTGCAAGACGTGGATGGAACTAGAGGGTATTATGCTAAGTGAAATAAGTCAGAGAAAGACAATTATCATATGATCTCTCTGATATAAGGAATTTCAGAGGCAGGGTGGAGGTTGTGGGGGGAAGGGAAGGAAAATGAAACAAGATGGGACCAGGGAGGGATACGAACTATAAGAGACTCTTGATCTCAGGAAACAAACTGAAGGTTGCTGGGGGGGAGGTGGGGAGTGGGAGGGATAGGGTGGCTATCCCATGTGCATTTGGGAAGGTATGTGCTATGGTGAGTGCTGTGAAATGCAGGAGACAGATGATTCACAGACCTGTTCCCCTGAAACAAATAATACATAATATGTTAATAAAACTACAATCTAGTAGTGACAATACTAGGTATTTACCCCCAAATACAAAAACATTAATTCAAAGAGATACATGCACCCCTATATTTATTGCAGCATTATTTACAATAGCCAAATGATGGAAGCAGTCCGAGTGTCCATCAGTACATGAATGGATAAAGATCTCGTATATATACAGAATGGAATATTACCCATAAAAGGAATGAAATCTTGCCATTTACAACAACATGGTTAGAGCTAGCAAGTATAATGATAAGCAAATGTGTCAGAGAAAGACAAAAACATAGGATTTCACTATATATATATATGGAATTTAAGAAACAAAACAAATGGACAAAGGATAAAGTGAGAAAGAAAAAGCAACAAACCAAGAAATAGACTCTTAATTATAGAGAACAAACTGATGGTTACCAGAGAGGCGGTGGGAGGGGGGATGGGTGAAACAGGTGATGGGGATTAAGCAGTGCATTTGCTGTGATGAGCACCTGATGTTGTATGGAAATGCTGAATCACTATATCGTACACCTCAAACTAATATAACACTGCATGTTAACTGTACAGAAATTAAATTAAAACTTAAAAAATGAATTAAGAAAAGATTAGCCTGGGGTGGAAGAAGGGGGGATATTTAATGGGCGCTGACAAGTGATAGACATGACAATAGAAGGGCATAAATCAAAGGGGACTTCCCGATTTTATATTGGGGGGAGCCAAGAATCTGTCCCCATGAGCAGATAGAAGCAGGGTCCCAAACAGGAATGAATGATTCAATGCAGGGAAAGTGGGTAGGTTTGTTTGTTTGTTTTTTAGAATCACTGGCTCTGAGGTTGTAGTGAAACATAAAGGAGAATTTCCCAGTTATTCGTGGAACTAGATCTGTGGGGGGACTGGGAACCATCAGGGCACAGGGTGGAGTGACGTAATTTCCAGCCCGAATGTCAGAACTCCTGGAATTGAATGTTTGGAATTGAGATGGACTCATGCCATAAGGTACACCTAGTGATGGCTCATCCTAATGCCATATGGGGAATGGATGATGGCCAGGAGAGGAGAGTTGGTGGAAGAACAGCAGTTTTTCGAGGGGCAGGGGAGTTACTGATGTTTTCCAAAAAGCAGTTTCAGTAAAATGTTGGCTTTTGAAGACTTTTCCAGGAGGGTGTAAAGAAATGGTGAGGGGGTGGTTCATTCATTCAGCTATTCGTGAATGTTTGGGAGTGAGAGGAAGAGGAGAAATGACATGGTGGCTAGAGGGCCAGAGACATCAGGGGATTTTCCTTGGCAGGATTCTGGCATGTGATGGAAGCCTGCCAGAGACTCTGGAGAGGGAGCACTTGGCTGGCTCAGTTGGTGATGCGTCTTTCTTCAGCTCAGGTCATGATCTCAGGGTCCTGGGATCCAGCCATGCATCGGGCTCCCTGCTCAGTGGGGAGTTCGATTCTCCCTGTCTCCTTGCCCCTGCTCATGCACTCTCTCTCACTCTCTCTCTATCCCTCCCCCTCTCCCTTTAAAAAGATTTTATTTATTTGAGAGAGGGAGAAAGAGGGAGAGAGAGAGAGAGAGAGAGAGACGGGGGGAGGGAGAGACAGACAGACAGGCAGACTCTGGAGAGACTGAAGATGGTGAACAAGAGAATGATCCAGGCAGAAGTTTTAAAAAGCAAAAATGAACTTCTGGGACTTCATCAAAATAAAAAGCTTCTGTACAGCAAAGGAAACAGTTAACAAAAAGAGGCAACCCACAGAATGGGAGAGGATATTTGCAAATGACACTACAGACAAAGGGCTGATATCCAAGATCTATAAAGAACTACTCAAGCTCAACATCCAAAAAGAAGATGAACACATTAGAAAAATGGGCAGGAGACATGAAGAGGCACTTCTCCATAGAAGATACACAAATGGCTAACAGACACATGAAAAAATGTTCAGCGTCACTAGCTATCAGGGAAAATTCAAATCAAAACCACACTGAGATACCACCTTATACCAGTCAGAATGGCCAAAATTAACAAGACAAAAAACAACAAGTGTTGGAGAGGCTGTGGAGAAAGGGGAACCCTCTTACACTGTTGGTGGGAATGCAAGTTGGTGCAGCCGCTTTGGAAAACAGTGTGGAGATTCCTTAAAAAATTAAAAATAGAGCTACCCTATGACCCTGTCATTGCATTACTGGGCATTTACCCCAAAGATACAGATGTAGTGAAAAGAAGGGCCATATGTACCCCAATGTTCATTGCAGCAATGACCACAATTGCCAAACTGTGGAAAGCGCCAAGGTGACCTTCAACAGATGAATGGATAAAGATGTGGTACATATATACAATGGAATACTATGCCTCCATCAGAAAGGATGAATACCCAACTTTTGTAGCAACATGTACTGGATTGGAAGAGATTATACTGAGTGAAATAAGCCAGGTAGAGGAAGTCAAGTATCACATGGTTTCACTTACTTGTGGTGCATAAGGGGTAATATAGAAGACAGTAGGAGAAGGAAAGGAAATGGGAAGTAGGGTAATTTAGGGAAAGAAACATAATATGAGACTTTAGACACAGAAACAAACTGAGGGACTTGGAGGGAGGGAGTGGGGGGATGGGAGAGCCTGGTGGTGGGTACTGAGGGCACCTATTGCATGGAGCACTGGGTGTGGGGAATGGGCAATGAATCTTGGAACACTGAAAAAAAATAAAACAAGTAAAAAGTCCTTTCTGAAAGCAAGACCTCACAGTGGGGCGACTTTGGGTGTACTTTATGATTTCAGCCACTGGAGGGAGACCTTCCACCACAAATCAAACCAGGAGCTGGAAAGGAGTCATTGGAATATATCTCCCAGGCAATAAAAAATTGTTTTTTATTTCATTTTCTATCTTAAAAATATGAATACCTCATTTTTCTGTTCACTTCATAAATCACCATGCTACTCTTGTATTGCTTTCTGTTCCCAGTGTCAATGAATGCACACAAAACCCATTCACTGAATGGAATAACGGCGTAGGTACTGACTGCCCCAGACTTCTGTGGCCTGCTTGGGAGCTTGTGTAGCACATTCCTGTGCCTTAACTTACTTGGCAGCCATGGTGAGAATTTTAATATAATTATCCTGTTTCCTGTAACAGGGAGATTAGACCTTTGCGTTTCTTCAAGTGTAGTGGAAAAGTCTACACTCTAGTTCAATGTGCTTTCCTTAAATATGCTAAAGAAATCCTCCTCCCCCAATTCTGTTTCTATTTTTATAAGCAGTCTTCACTGTCAAAGGATGATAAAGGGGATGGTGGATCTCCTGATAAGTTCACCAAAAGGAGGTAGGGGCCTATGTTCTCTACGCCCGGTGTAGGCTGATCGGGTTGTCCCCAGTGAGGAGCTGGATGAGGACCAGGATGGATACAAAGACGCACGAGGAGAACGAGGAGTGGTGTCTGTGAGAGTCTGACGCACCACAATGAAATCTCCATGGATGAAAACTGGGCCAGAGAAACCACTTGTCACTATAGAACCCACCTGCAGCCCAACGTATTTGCATATTCATGTGTGTGACCTATAGCAGGGCAAAAAGTCAAGTAGGAAAAAAAAATGGGTCACTATTTGAAATCCGAGAACTGATGACAGTCCACAGGCCTAATTTGGCAGGTGGGCTCAGGTTAGAATGAAGACATGCCGTTCTCAGTTAAGTATGTTCCACAGTGTGAAACTCACAACCAGGGCTTGAACTCCGATCCAGACCTGAGCTGAGATCAAGATTCGGACAGGGGTAGAGGGATGGGAGAGCCTGGTGGTGGGTACTGGGGACACCTAAAGCGTGGAGCACTGGGTGTGGGGAATGGGGAATGAATCTTGGAACACTGGAAAAAAAAAATTTAAGCAACAATAAAAAAAAAAAAAAAGAGTCCGACACTTAACTGACTGAGCCAGCCAGGCAACCTTTAGATGGTGTTTAAAGATGCTTTTAAAGTAACTTGCCACATTTTTTTTCCAATAAACAGAGTTTACACCACACACACACACACACACACACACACACACACACACACAGGCTTTTCTCTTAATTTCTCAAAGCAACACCAGGGTCATATTTTCCCATTTGGTGAAAATGGAATTGAGCTGATGAGTGGGTTCCCCGTTCTCCCTCATTTTCTGCAACCATCAGTTAGTTCCATTTATTTTTATTAATTCTCTGGTCTCCATAGGAGGAACACCCAATTAAAGCCTTCCACTCTTGCTTTGCATTCTCTCTTCTCTGCCCCCAATAACATGTGTCGATGTCTCCCTGGACTTTACTCTGTGGCTGTGTTTATCTTACAGCGTTAAGCGGAGCGGTGCTCTGATAAGACATTTCTGTAGTAACAGAGAAACACAACACCCAGTGGTGAGAGCCACTCTTCTCTGAGTGTGAGCACTCATTCTTTTTAATAAGGGCCCAGAAGCTGACTTGATGTTTTTTCAGCATGCATTTCAACTTTGGGATTCGTAGCAGTGAGAGCAAGTCACACCTTAGGTGGAAAGTTTCTTCTCTTGAGTCCAAATTTACTTCCCAGTCTCAGCCATTTTGTGGCCCTTATTCTGCCTTTTTGAAGTATATAGACCAAGTCTTAAAACCAGAGTGTAAGAGAGCTTGAAGAACTTTTGGGATAATTGCATTCATGTTCTCATTGGGCAGGTGCCCTCATGTTCGTCCACCTGAACTTGCTCACTGCATTTTCTCAAGGACTTGATTTATGCTCACCTGACAACTTTCCTCTCTGGTTTGACCAGCTTTTTATTTCACAACATACACTACAATGAACATATTTTGACTAAATTCTGTTTCTTTATTGTTGCTTTCAGGATTATATATATCACGTAGTGAGTGCAATCTGTGAATGGACAGTGGCCTTTGGTTTCATTTTCTACTTCCTAACATTCATCCATGATTTCCAGGTAGGTATTTATCGGGTCATATGTTATATATTGCTGACAGTAAGGGTTAAGAGAATGCCCTAGAGCATTAGTTTATTCCCTAAGGGTAGCGTCTCTAACAGCTCTCCCAAACAATGAAAATTTCATATTTTCTCTGCTCCCTGGATGCTCATAGTCATATATCCTGGTTATTAGCCTTTTGAAGCAGCCTCGCTTACTAGTTCCAAATGATAGGAAATATGTCCTTTTCATAAATAAAAATTTGTTGTTGAAAAATGTTCCCAAGGCAGAGAGAAGGTGGGACCTTACCATGTTTGACAACAAAGAAAATTGTACATTTTGAAACAAGTGAATTCTTAGCAAAAAGGATATAGAAAACCAAGAAAATTCTTTCAGATGCAACTCAAACTCTGCCAAAACCATAGTAAGGGCATCTCTGAAGGGTATGGGGAGTCTGTTGCTGGCACCGATTTACCTTCTTTGTTTTTTTAATTATGTTATGTTAGTCATCATTCAGTACATCATTAGTTTTTGATGTGGTGTTCCATAATGCATTGTTTGCATATAACACCTTCTTTGAAAACTTTTTCTTCTGTTTTTAATAGAGTGTCACCCTAAGAATATCCACAGAAATCAATGATGATGTTTGAAGAAAGAAGAATGATACCTCACTCAGTGAGAGTCGCAGACCATTTCTGAAAGTGATAGGGAGGACGGACAGGGTTTCCATATTGCCCTGAGTGGAATGTATCTGCGGCACGTCCACGACTTGAATTTCTTTAAGAATTCCCAGTAGTTGTACTATTTCCAAAGGTATATTTCCTAGAGAATGTAGAGCATTTATGACATTGTAGCAATGTTTTTATAATTTTCCAAGTAGACACTTTTTTTTTACATGAACAAATTCATTACGGAAAAGAGAAGGTGTTACAGAAAATGGAGAGCTCTTATTTTTGCACAGATTCTGTTTTGTGTTTTCTTTGTGTGTAAGTGATTTGTGGGAATACACTAAATGAGGAATTCACTAACAAGTAAAATCAGGGCATATTCATTTTTAAATTTTATTTTTAAAGAATGAACAATCTAATTTTATAACATGAGAGCATTTATAAAGTTTGATTTATAATGATCATAAAGATTTAGTTAACCAATGAACACTAACAAGGATACTCTGATTTTTAAGTGAACTTAGCAAAATGCTTCTATCGAAAGGCCTTACTCTCTCTATGCACATTAACTCTAAGTGAACACAGAAGACCTCAGTTTTTAAATTCCATCCCCCGTGGGCCTCCTTGCTCCCAGAGCCACAGCCTTTTACCCTTGCTGCTAACCTAACTGGCATTCCAAGGTGGGCTCAGGTCCATGTGGGATGAATTCACCAAGACAGATTAGAAAAGCCTTAGAACAACAATAAAATGGAGGCGAGCACCTGGCAAGGAAAACCTCACTGGATTCCGGATTGTTGTCTTTGCTGGATAAGCAAGGAAGGAAAGTCTCTCAGGGACCGTTTATGGAAGGTAGGATTATGGGAAGGAGAGAACTTTGGTTAATATGAAACCTCCACAAAAGCCAATCTGTGAAAAGCCTTAAAAGACTATTTGTAAAACCACCCTTTATTGTTACCAGCATAAAGAGCTATACATACAGTCTGACTCAGAAGCTGAAACTCAATGTCTTGAGTTCATTTCTTGCCACTAAACCTGTAGAAGAAAAGATAGGTCTGAGACAGAGGAGAAAGAGAGGGCTCAGGGTGCAGGTTATTTGCTCCTTCTTTCAGTGCCAGTGGCTGGAGGTTTGCACACTGTAAGAGATGGGAGTTGGTCCTTTGTTAAGCAAGACCCGCAGACTCCACCTTCTCACCCAAATCACAAATGACAAAGGAAAAGCAAATGGTTCCACAGCAAGAAGTGGGCCTTGAAATGTTAAGGCTAAGATTTGAAAGTTGAAGAGAAGGCCTTCCTTCAAAGACTCTCCAGACCACAAATCTGCATCCTGCCAAGTGGGTCCAGGCCTTGAGGGCATATGCCAAGGGCAGAACAGCCCACCTAGACAGGCTGGGAGGGAGTCTGAGAGTGGTAAGCACATCATGGCTCCTCAGTAATCGTCTCGAGTGAATGAAGCAGTCAGCCGGCTCTGCAACGACAAACCGACTCCCCTGTGTTCAGCAGTGAGACCCCCATAACCATGTCTGAGTCTGCTGCAACTTGTAATGCTGTGGGTCCTCACACTAACACCGGAAATGAAAGACTGATTGAAACTGTTAAGCATTCCTTATTCTGAAGATGGGGGAGAAGTGCACCAAGGAACCTGGAGGAGAATGAATCCACTGTTGGGACTCACTTCAAACAGACTTTCCTTACCGGTGCTTCTCATGATGCACTGTCATTCTTCATTTCCCTATCTCTCTGTGAGATAGATTGGGAGCTCCTTGAGGACAGAGTATGGACTTAATCTTTAACTTTGTAACTCCAGAGTTCACCAGGGGCCTCCTGGTCCGTCCATAGTAGGTGCTTCATCAGTATCATTGGATCCACGAATGAATGAGTGAACAAAGGAAGGCAAGACTTGTAATGCTGCATAATGGGATTTACACTGGTACACTATTTACTAGTTAAGTGATCAATGAATAGTCTGTATCACCCAGTAATGTTGACTGTTTTGCTTTGTGTACTGTGAACATTTCAGTTGTTTGGGCCTCACCACTCTAAGACAACTCTCCCCAACCTGGACAGTTACCACCGAAATTGTTAGATGGGCTAGACAAAATGGTACACCTGGCTTGGCAAACTGAGAACGCCAAAAATCACTGCAGACAATCACATTCTGCTAATTCCATGAAACCTCTAAAGCTGATCTTATCCACATTTTGGTATTATTTCTAATTTCCATGAGCTTGCATTTCCTTGGACCTCCTGGCTGAAAGAGTAAAATAAAATGAAATATTTCTTTATTTTGGTAAACTGTGTCTCAGTTCAATTATAGCATGTCGACTAGGTACTGTTCTGAAGTCTATCTATCCAGGAAACAATTCCATCTCCCACCGGACCCCATCAAAATAGAGTTTAAACCTTATGTTTTCTTCATTCTTGTAGCTTTGCATGTGGGTGCACTGGTTCTTCTTTGCAGAGACTCAAACATTAGTGTCAGAAGTTTGCATCCGTCTAGACTCTTAGAGGTGACGGCACCAGAAATCCAACTTAAATGTGTTGAAGAAGAAAGGGGCATGTACCGACTCAAGTCCAGGGGTTCACGGAGCTGGCTTAAGGGATAGTTGGATCCAAAAGTGGTACCAGAACTTCACTTATTCTCTCCTTCTCCTAGCTCTACTTTTTCTCTCCATTGACACCATTCACTGGCAGGTTTTCCCCTGATGGGAGTGAGGTGGCTTCTAAAAGCCCGAGGGCGACAACCTGTCCGGTGGAAAGA
>PITA01010913.1:0-69377 GCA_004023965.1 Spilogale gracilis | reverse complement strand
ACTTCAATACATGTATATTCGCCCAATACAAGTATTTCTTTTTCTTAAAATATCTAACTAAATAAAAAGAAAAAAGAAAGTAAGGTGTGGGGGGAGGAGGGAGAGAGAGGGAGGGAGTGGTAAGGGAGAGAGAAAAAGAAAGGAGGAATCTATTTTATAGTTGCTTTTGTAGTCTCAGGATAAGGAAGTAAAGAAGATACGGTAAGAAAGTGAATTCTGATTCCCACTTAGAAGCGATACAGTAGTTTAACAAGAATGGGGTCCTAGTCTTATAGATACTGCTTTTTCACCTAACACAAGTATTATCTTTCTTCAAAAATTCCCTTCCCAGAGCATCATTTCAAATGGCTGTCACATTCTACTCTATGGACATGCCACTTCTCTGAATTTAACGTACATTCTATTTTCATTAATACAAAGCTCACTGCTATGAGCAACCTTAGAGTTAAAAGCCCTATAAATACAGCTACTTTGTATTAAGATAAATTTCTGGAAGTGAAATTATAAGGTGAAAGAACAGGCATATTTCAAAGTTTCTGAAATCTACTGCCAATCTGTCTTCCAAGTTACTCAAATCTCCAATTCCAACAACCATACGTGGTTCTCATTTCCTCACTTTGCCAGTCCTAAATAATACCATTCTCTTTTTGTCAATCTTCTAGGTAAGAAAATACAATCTTATTTCAAATATAAATGTTTCTGATTATTAAAGTGGCTGAAGATTTGTTATGTTTTTGAAACATCCATTCATGTATTTAGCAGCTTTTTAAATAATTGGTGGGTACTTTTTTAACACTTGGTAAAAGCTATTTATATATTAAGAATGACACTCATATGCTATCAATACCATTACAATTAACACTGTTCTAGTTTGTTATTCCCCTTAAATTTTATTCATGATGCTTTTAATAACAGCTTTAAGTTCAGCACGATGGAAAAATGCAAGAGAAGCAAGCATATGCTTAATATTTAAATTATTTCCTGAAGCTTTAAAAACTTTTGTTAAATGCCTGTTTTCTCTGCCTCTTTGATTGAGCTCTGCAAATTTAAAGGTATGCAATCTTTTGTTTTAAAATTCTGGTATAGTTAGCATACAATGTAATGTTAGTTCTGGGTATACAATACAGCCATCCAGCAATTCTACATATTACTCAGTGTTCATCATGATAAGCGTACTCTTACTCCCCATTACCTAATTACTCACCGCCTACCCACCCCTCCTCCTGTAACCAGTTTGTTCTCTGTAGTTAAGAGTCTGTGTTTTGGTTTTTCTTATTCATTCTTTTGTTTTTTAAAGGTCCTAATTTTTTTTAAAAGATTTTATTTACTTATTTGACAGAGAGACAGGCAGAGAGGCAGACAGACGGCGGGCGGACTCCCTGAGCTGAAGGCAGAGGCTTTAAGATTTCATTTATTTATTTATTTATTTGACAGAGAGAAACACAGTGAGAGAGGGAACACAAGCAGGGGAAGTGAGAGAGGGAGAAGCAGTCTTCCCACTGAACAGGAAGCCCGATGTGGGGCTCGAACCCGGGACTCCAGGATCATGACCTGAGCCGCAGGCAGACGCTCAACCAACTGAGCCACCCAGGCGCCCTTAAAGGTCCTATTTTTTAACTACTTACTCCGTCCTCAATAATGAGAGATCAATGCAAGTTAAGAATTTATCCAAAATCACAGCAGAATTTTTACAGCAGACAATTCTACTGAACCCTGAGTGATAACACGAACTCCTTCTGGGGTCAAGCTGAAGAAATTCAGTGACACACCAGTTTGAGGTTATGTGAAGGATACCAAAACTGTTGGCTAGGAAACTTCATCTCCGTATGGTTCGTTCTGCTCTCTTTTTAATGGAGTCTTCCCTATATGGTTTTCTGCTGGGCTCAACTTTTATCCTGTATATTTGGTTTAGCTTCCTTCACTGTGTTTTTGCCAGCCATGTAAGAATCATACCATTGCTTATGAGACTGTTTGGACAGGGGTTATCTGAATGCAGTCACTGTGTTCAGTGTTAAGAATATGGTGGTGAACAAAACACACAAGGTTCTGTGGGATGGATGTACACAGCAAAGAGAATTCAATCTAATGTGGGGGTTAAGCAACATTGCCGTTGAATGTTGTTGCCTTCAAGAGGCAAAAAAACTCCCAAGCAAGTGCTTCCAGTCTGTTCCATGAGGTAACCCCCCAGAAATAAGGCAACCTTCTTTACTCATGCCCTATGTATGTCTTGCTACTTTTTCAGAGAAGAGAAAAGAATTTCAAATACACCCTCAAGATCTTCCTTCAATCTCCTGATAATAAGATTTATCTCTGTAACTCCAAGGCAAGCTTTCCAGTTAAAGGTTAAGCCTCTTTACAAAATGGCACTTCTGCCCTTTCATAAATCTTCTTACTTAAAGGATTAGCTGAGGCATTTGGAGGTTCATATATACTGGTTCCCCATATTTCATCACTGGCCCTTCCGCTAAAAGTTCAATTTTTTCTCCTATAGTTTCTCATCTCCACATCTCTTTTTGGTTAAACTCTTTCCTCCATTCAAAATGCCCTACTCATATGTATCATCTATTAGTATCATACTCCTTTATAAAAGCAATTTAAAGCGTTCCATGAAAATTCCCTGATCTTTTTAAATAAACATAAACTTCCTTTTCTCTGATGATCTCATATTATGTTGACTGCACACTAAAGCCTTCTACTTTATTACATAATACTTGGGTACCTGCCATGTGTCATTCCACTGGATATCACAATGCAGCCCTGGCTTGTCCTCTGAAAGTAAAAACTGCATGAAATCTGTTGCATTTCTATATACTAATATTGAAGCAGCAGAAAGAGAAATTAAGAAATCAATCTCATTTATAATTGCACCAAAAATAATATCTAGGAATAAACCTAACCAATAAGACGAAAGACCTGTACTTTTAAAACTATAAAACACTGATGAAAGAAACTGAAGATGACACAAAGAAATGGAAAAACATCCCATGCTCATGGAGTGGAGAACAACTGTTGTTAAAATGCCTATACTAAAAAAAAAAAAAAAAAAAATGCCTATACTAGAATTAATCTTCTACAAAGAAGGAAAAAATATCCAATGGAAAAAAGACAGTCTCTTCAATAAATGGTTTTGAGAAAACTAGACAGCTCATGCAAAAGAAAGAAAATGGACCACTTTCTTACACCATATATAAAAATGAATTCACTTTTTTTATTATGTTATGTTAGTCACCATACATCATTAGCTTTTGATTAGTTTTGATGTAGTTTTGATTCACTGTTTATGTATAACACCCAGTGCTTCATGCTATATGTGCTCAAAATGGGTTAAGGACCTAAATGTGAGACCTGAAACCATAAAAATCCTAGAAAAGAACGCAGGCAGTAACTTCTTCTTCTTCTTCTTTTTTTTTTTTTAAGTAACTTCTTTGATACAACTTCTTTCTAGGCACATCTCCCGAGTCAAGGGAAACAAAAACAAAAATAAATTACTAGAAGGAACATCATCAAGATAAAGAGCTTCTGCACAGCAAAGGAAACAATCAACAAAAATAAAAAGCAACCTATGGAATGGGAGAAGATATTTGCAAATGACATGTGATAAAGGGTTAGTATCCAATACATAAAGAACTCCTAAAACTCAACATCCAAAAAATAAATAATCCAATTAAAAAATGGGCAGAAGAAGAGACATCTTTCCAAAAAAGACATACAGATGATGAAAAGATGCTCAACATCACTAAGCATCAAGGAAATGCAAATCAAAACTAAAATGAGATACTACCTCACACCTGTCAGAATGGCTAAAATCAAGAACACAAGAAACAACAGGTATAGACAAGGATGTAGAGAAAGGGGAACCCTCATGCACTCTTAAGTGGGAATGCAAACTGGGGTGGCCACTCTAGAAAACAGTAGGGAGGATCCTCAACAAGTTAAAAATAGAACTATCCTATGATCCAGCAATTGCACTACTTGGTATTTACCCCAAAAGCATAAAATTACTAATTCAAAGGGTTACATGCACCCTGATGTTTAGAGCACTATTATCTACAACGGTCAAATTATAGAAACAGCCCCCCCAACACAAACACCACGGAATATTACTCAGCTGTAAAAAAGAACGAAATCTTGCCATTTAGAAGAACATGGATGGAACCAGAGAGCATTATGCTAAGCAAAATAATTCAAAGAAAGACAAATATGATGTGATTTCATTAATATGTGGAATCTAAGAAACAAAACCAACAAGCAAAGGGGGGGAGGAAAACCAAGAAACAAACTCCTAACTACAGAAAGAACAAACTGATGGTTACCAAAGGGGAGGCGGGTAGGGGGATGGGTTAAATAGGTGATAGGGATTAAGGAGTGCACTTAAGATGAGTACCAGTTGATGTTCTGTGGAATCACTATATGATACACCTGAAACTAATATTACATTGCATGTTAACTAACTGCACTTAATAGATATAAACTTAAAATAAGTGATAGAAGCAGACTGATCCATTGTCAGGAGACAGACCCAGGTATAACGTTTTGGTGCTCAATTTCCTTATCTATAAAGTGGAAATAACATTTACACTAATATATATAGAATTAAATAAGATCATGTTTATAAATGAAGCTGGTGCTAAACAGATTCATTTTTTGTGCTTCCTAGTTTAAAAAAAAAAGGGGGGAAAGGAAAAACTGTGTTATTCACCCAAAATGTCTACAGTATGTTGCTTAGGAATGTTCAGCAAAAATTTAAAAACGTAAATGTTATCCTTTACTGAATATATACCAGTATAAAAAGATACGTGACAGATAAGAGAGAGAGTAAATAAGTGTCAACAAGAATATATGTATTGTGCCTGATGGACAGAGCCCTAGAAATGCATAAATCATTAAAACTTAATTAAATAGAAAACAAATTATCTAACATGACTTATTTAGGTGATAAAAGATATTTAATAAAAAGTATAAAGAATTACTCAAAATAAAATTCTAAACCCAAGTAACTATCAGAAGCTTCTATCAAGCATCTCGGGGTGTGGGAGGGGGAAGCTTTTACAAACTCTTCAAGAGAAAAAGAATCACTATCTGGGGCACCTGGGTGGCTCAGCTGCTAAGCGTGTGCCTTCGGCTCAGGTCACGATCCTGGAGTCCCAGGATGGAGTCCCAGGATGGAGCCTTGAATCGGGCTTCCCGCTCAGCAGGAAGCCTACTTACTTCTCCCTCTCTCACTCTCCCTGCTGTGTTCTCCCTCTAGCTGTGTTTCTCTCTGTCAAATAAATAAAATCTTAAAAAAAAAGAAAAAGAAGAAGAATCACGATCCAACATGTTCTGGAAAAGGAGAACCACCTAGATATCAAAACTAGACAAGAGTATTAAAAAGTTCAGACAAATCTCATGTGTGAAAAAGATACAACGACCCTCAAAAAAATCAAGAAACAAAATCCAGCAATATATAAAAGGAATAGTACAACATGATCAAACTGGATTCTCAGTGGAAAACAAATAATATAAAAGTCTACAGTAAAAAGACTTAGGAACAAAATTCTTATCAACATTTCAACAACTACAGAAGTTCAATAATATAAAATTTTAAAAACTGACCTCTTAAAATATCAGAATGTCTTATAAGAAATGTCTTATAAGTAACATCATACTTAATCGTAAAAACTCATTTTCCACTAAGACAAGAGTATCTTCGGTCACCACTTCTTTTCAATACTATGCTGTAAAAGTTCTAGCCAGTATAATAAGGGAGTGAGAGTGGGGAGTAGTGGTAAAATCAAAACCATCCCTATTAATAGATGAGATTTTATATGAAAAAAGTATAAAATAATCTCAGATAAATTACTGATATTCAGCAAGATTGCTGAATTCAAAATAAGTTTACAGAACAGCTATATTCTATATTCCAGCAGTAGAGACTGAAAAATTTTAAATACCATTTTACAAGCATTTTTAAAAAGATTTTATTTGCGACACAGAAAGTGTAAGAACAAGCGGGGGGGAGGGGCAGAAGGAGAGAGAGAATCTCAACCAGACTCCACTCTGAGAATGGAGCCCCACATGGGGTTTGATCTCAGGACCATTAGATCATGACCTGAGCTGAAATCAAGAGTTAGCAGCTTAACTGACTGAAACACCCAGATGTCCCTACAACACTTTTAAAAACCAAGAATCTATGAATAAATGCAATAAAATTTTTCTAATTTCTGCTTTCATTGTGACCCCTGAAATCTTCTAATGACTGAACTAGTCTCTCCTGCAGAAAAAAGTTATAACCTCTGAACAAAATACAAAAGACAACAGCTTAAAGTCCCTGGAGAATAAACAAAAGTGGTCAGATTCCAAGGACAGTGGAAACTAGCAAATATAGGCTAGCATGAGGTTAAGTTTCACACTGTCTCAAAGCTTTTATCCCAAAGTCAAAGCCCATATAGCAGAACAGTGAAAATCTGATTAAAAAAAAACTTGTAGTCTGTCTGTCTTAAAGAATCAGATGCCAGTTTTTGCAGCAATTACAGCCACTGGGGGGAAAAAAAGAAAAAGGAGGAAGAAAGAATCCTGGGGAGGAAAGGGAGCAAGACAGAGGAAGCCCCTAGTTCTATAATATGAACTCTATGCCTCTGACTATCATGTGAATTGTGAATGCTTACAAAGAGACTCAAACCCAGCCAGTTCAAGATAAAGAAATGAAATGAACTGAGACACTGTTTGAGGTTTAAATCCAACTAAGAAGTTCAACAACCACTTAATCTCAATTTCGCTCGCACAAACACATACCCCCCCCCGAGAAAATTCTAACAGTATCCAGAATTTCCACAACAAAACTTTCAGAATGCCCAGGATTTATTCAAAATGTTACCTAGCCTCAAGTGAAAAGGTAATCGACTAAGACCACTTCCAAGATTACCCAGGTGTTAGAAATACTAAGACTTTAGGCCAGGTATTCTAACTATACTTCATGAAGTACAAAAAATGTGTTCACAGTGAATGAAAAGACAAAATCTCTATCGCAGAATGAGAACGCATCAGATCAAAATTCTGAAGATTCTACTAGATGGGCTTAAGAGCAGATTAGAGCAACACAAGAAGGTTTCGGTGAACATAAGACAGATAATGGAAAGTACTCAGTTCGGAGAACATAAAAAAAAAGATTGAAAAATATAAAGAAAGGCTTCAGGTACCTGTGAGACAGAGATACAAATTCTGAAATACAAGTAAATGAGATTCAGAAGGAGATAAAGATTGGGGCAGAAAAAAAAATTTTGAAGAATTAACGGCCAAAATTTTAACTACTGCATGTAATGAAAGACCTAAATATTCAGATTCAACATGCTCAACAGTAAAGCTTCAGGAGGACACAGAACAAACAACAAATACAACAACAAAAAGGGACTTTCCTTTTTGAGGAAACACTAACAGGAACATCTTAGTCAAAATGCTGCAAAGCAAGAATAAGGAAAAAAAAACCTTAAAAGTATTCAGAGGGGGAAAAGTATGTACACACACACACACACACACACACAGGACAAAACTCATTTAAATTCTGACTTATCAGAAACAATGAAAAACAGGTAAGAGAAAAACAATGTTTTTAAAGTGTAGAAAGAAAAATTCATCAATCAAAAGTTAAAAAAAAAATCCTTTAAGAATAAATGCAAAGTGGGGCGCCTAGGGGGCTCAGTCTTTAAGAGGCTGCCTTCAGCTCAGGTCAGGATCCTAGAGTCCCGGGATGGAGCCCCACATCAACCTCCCTGCTCAGCAGGAAGCCTGCTTTTCCCTCTCTCACTCCCCTGCTTGTGTTTCTTCTCTAGCTGTGTTTCTCCCTGTCAAATAAATAAAATATTAAAAAAAAAAAAGAATAAATGCAAAGTAAAAAGTTTTCAAATGATGAATACAGTGAGAATTCGCCCATATAGATGAGCACTACAAAAAATGCTACTAAAGTTCTTCAGGATGAAATGAAGCAGTACCAGAATGAAGGTCAGATCTTCAAAGAGCAATGAAGAGTACTGGCTGTAGTAACCCCTGGGTAAATACTAAACTATCATGTCCCTCAATCCTTTAAATAGATCTGTTTAATCGTTTAACAATATATTTTGAGATTTAGAGTATATTAAATGTAATTCATTTCACAACTATGGCATAAAGGATGGGAGAGAGAATATAAATGGATGGGTATAGCTGAAATACTACTGTATGTAAGTAGTACAATATTAACTCTGTTAAATGAAAAATTAATTAGGTACAGTGTGATTTCTATAGCAACCACCGCAGACATGTATTAAATCAAAACACTAATAAACAAACTAAAGGAGAATTCTAAAACATTTACCAATTCAAAAGGCAGGGCAAAAGAAATGAAGGAAAAACAGAGAACCTAAATCAGACTGCATCAATAATTACATGTTAATGGTCTAGTGTTTTCATACTGGCAAAATCCAATTCATGCAGTCTCCAAAAAAACTAAAATTATGATACAGTTAGGTTGAAAATTAAAAGGATCCACCATAAAAGTAGTAACCATAACATCTTTTAAAACAAACTCCCATGCAAAAATATTACCAGAGATGAAGACAGGCACATCATAATGATAAAAGGGTGAAGGGTGAAATCATCAGAAAGACGTATCATAAACATGTAAGTACCAAAAAGTCAAGCTTCAAAATACAAGAAGCAAAAACCTCACAGAAATAAAGAGTGAAGTAAACAACTCCACAATCACAATTGGAAATAGTTTAATACTTCACCTCAGCAACTCATAAAAAAGTATATTAATTAACTTAGTTATTACTTAATTAAAATTAGGAAAGACAGCTAAACACCATCATCAACCAGCTTAACCTAATATTTATAAAACATTACCCCACCAACTGCAAAATACAAATGCAGATGTATTTGCCAAAAGAGACCACTTGCTGAGCCATAAACAAGCACAGGAGATTTAAATGGATTTAAATTATACAGAGTATCCTTTATGACCACAAATTAAATCAGACATCAAAACAGTAAGATATCTAAGGGGTGCCTGGGTGGCTTAGTTGGTTAAGTGCCTGCCTTCAGCTCAGGTCCTGATCTCAGGGTCCTGGGAATGAGCCCTCTGTCAGACTCCCCGCTCAGCAGGGAGTATGCTTCTCCACATTCCTTCTGCCTCTGCGCTCATGTACGCACATGTATGCTCTCTCTCAAATAAATAAAATGTTTAAAAAAAAAAAAAAAGATAGCTAAGAAATCTTCCTGATTCTAAAATTTGGCAAATTAAACAACACAATTAGAAATAAGTGATTTGTCATAGAAGATATCCTAAGAAAAATTATAAAATATTTTTAACAGAGTAATAATGAAAAAAAAATGTTAAAATATCTCAGATGCAGCCAAAGCAGTCATTAGAGGGAAATTTACAGCTTTAAAATTCTTACAGGAAAAGAAAACAATAGATAAACAAATAAGTAAAATTCTTATGGGAAAAAAATGCTTATTAGGGAAAAAGGAAAATATAAAATCAAAGACCTAGAGTTCCAATGTAAAAAGCTTTAAAAAGAGTTAAATTCTAAGTAAGGAAAAGGAAGGAAAAAGTAAAAATAATAACAGAAAACTAAGAGTTAATGTTACTAAATGCAGCTAGAGACAAATGTTAGTTCTTTGAAGAGATTAACAAAATTGATAAATGCCTACCTAGACTGATAAAAAGAGAAAAACAAATTACCAATATCAAGAATGAAAGAGGGATTATCACTACAAAGCCTAGAAACATGAAAGACATAAGAAAGTAATATGGACAACTGCACACCAGAAACTTTCATAACTTCCATAAAATGGAGAAAATCCTTAATACTATTAGCTAAAACTGAAACAAAATAGAAATAAAATCTCAATGCCATATATACATATATATTATATGTACATATATGAAAGTTGAATTAAACCTTCCCACAAAGCAAATTTTCAGCCCAGACAGATAGTTGCTTAGGTGAATCTACCACACATTTAAGAAGTAGCACCAATATAACACAAATGCTTTCAGAAAACAAAAGAAGATTATTTTCCACTTCATTTTATGAAGGCAGGTAACTCTAATACCAAATAGGGCTAAATATAAAGAGGATAATACATTATGGCCAAGGACTATCCCAGGAATTCAAAGTTGGTTTAACATTTGAAAATCTAACAAGTAATTTACTACATTAACAGAACAAAGGTGAAAAATATTATCATCTCTACAGATGAAGAAAAAGAGTATGTGACAATATTCAACACTCATTCATGATAAAAGCTCTAAGTGAAACAGGAAGAGTGGAGTGTCCTAAACCTGCAAAGGCAATTGATGAAAAATCTACAGCTAACACCACACTTGATGAAATTTTTTTTAAAAAGCATATTATAAAAACCTTTAATGGAAATCTAGAAGCCTTATAAAATATAGATGGAGACAATCTTTTAAGCAAAAATTATAAACTTAAAAGTTATAAAAGATTTCAATATATAAAAATTTAAGACTTATGAAAAAAATTATTATGAATAAGGCAAAAAAGCACATTTAAATATCCAATATAGTTATAAAAAGGTTGTTCATTCACTAATCAGAAAATACAAATGAAGATAACAATGAGTAACACTTTAGAGTTACCAATGTATCAGAAATTAAACAGAATTTATACCTGCACACATTTAGGTATCTCATGCATTGTAGGTAGGTAGAAATATGATGAACTAGTCTTTCTGGAAAACATTCTGGGAATACTATTAAACATAAAATGCATATACCCTTTAATCCAGCAATCCCACACTGGAGAATAAAAAGACACACAGTCTCTGATCCAGCAATCACTATCCTGAGAATCATTTTCAGAGAAAAATCCCCATTATACAAGGACATATATAATAGGATACTACTATAACAATATTTATGGCAGCAAAATAATGGAAACAAACATCACTGATATAGAAATGATGGAATAAATTATGGTTTAGCCTATGTATAGCATTATAACCAATGTATTATAGTATGTTTCACTAGGTAGTTGTTGCAAAGACTGATTTAGAGCTGTATCAGACGATCTAGAAGAGTACTTCCATGAAATACTAGTGAGATACACTTGAATAAAAAGAATGAGAGGCACAAAAACAAACACCCAAAAAACCCACACAAAATTTTTAAAGCTGCACCAGAACATGTTTGTGTTTCCTGTATGTTGGATCATATTGTAGAAGATAAATATGCCTGGTTGTTAACAAGGGTTGGCTTTCAGGCAGCAAGAGAGGAGAAAAGTCTATGTGTGAGACATTAGCAGACCTCAACAAAAGAGAA
The DNA here is from genome assembly GCA_004023965.1 of Spilogale gracilis. NCBI lineage: Eukaryota > Metazoa > Chordata > Mammalia > Carnivora > Mephitidae > Spilogale > Spilogale gracilis. The sequence continues at coordinate 58,075 of PITA01010913.1, read as the reverse complement.
AGAAAGAAAGCTTTGAAAAAATAGGTAAATAATTACATTTATGACCTATAAACTCAAATAAGGTATGTATTTGTAGGAATATATATGAAGAAGCTCAATGAAAATTAAATTCATAAAAATGTTCAAGATATGGTTGCTGAATACCTTTCTATTTTCATCTCAATCTGGGTTTGAAGTTTTCTGATTTACACTAGATTTTTTCTTCCATAGAGACAAAAAGAAGTCTTCCTGCATTCTTTCTTCATCTCAGAATTAAATTTGAATTAAATTAAATTTCTTATGTAAGAAACTTAAAGGATTCTGGCAATGGTACTGAAGGAAACATCAGAAAATCTGTCATAAAACTAAGAATGAGAACAGGTGCATATACATCATTTGGCCATTTCCTTTCACGCAGGTTGCTCTGGAAGTCCAGCCAACTTATTCCCCTTGCAAGGAGGAATTACATATATGCATATATTATATTACATTATATATTATTGTATATTATATTACATATATGCAAGGTAAATTTAATTTTCAGTATTAAATACTAATTTCTCAGTGGAAATCTAAACTCTATAAAACTCTCCATTACAAAGAAGACTAAAATAGATTAGTTTTTTTAGATAAGGTCATCACAGAATCACAACTCCAGAAAAATAAATTCTTTCACTTTAAAGGGCCTGCAGGCAAGGAGAACAAGAGTCAAATTTTCATGTAATTCCCAAAGTCCAACATTAAGAGCAATAATAAATTTCATTTGTAGAAAAACCTAAGTGGCAAAAATTTCAGTCACCATAAATTATTTCAAGGCAAGTTAAATATGCTGACATTACTCAATTTTTAATAGTAATTGTATATCCTTGCATAATTTATAAAGTTATCCTAAAAATTTTTTCATCTATTTCTAAGTGAAACCAATGTTTTCTATCAGGATGAAACAAAGTGCAAAGAATCTTGAGTTCACTTTGAACTTCCATAGTACAAATACTTACAAATACTTGAATAAGGACCCTATAGTCAACATCATGAATTATGTCTTCCCTTATCATTCAGCAACAGGAAGCCCTGATTTTAAGGCATAACTGTATTCCATTTTGACTTAGAAAAATATCCACATACACTGTACAAAAAAATGAGAGTGGGAAAGCACTCTGAATCCATTATAACACGAAATGGAAATGAATAAGCAAATAAAAGAAACAAACAGGTGAGGAAAAGAAACAGCCTTGGAGAAACTGGAATACAGTCAAGGCAAGTGAAACTGGCAAAGTAAAGAACTTACATTTTTTAAAAACTGTCTTAAAGAAATATATTTCTGCATATGTAGAGAGAAAAACAATATAAGTCTTAGAAAGTATGGTGGGGGAAGATTGTTAGAAATTTCTAACATTAGGTTAATTCTTTCAGAACAGGAATAATCATATAAAAATAAAACTTACCTTTTCAGATTCACCATTGCCCAAGGAATCCCAGTAGGCGTGTTAAAGGCAGGAAGGAGTTTCTCAGCCAGTTGAACTGCTTTAATCTTGAATATCTGAGATCAAAACATAAAAGCATTTTTTATAAAAAATAATTATAGCCACCCATTCATAAATTATAGCCATTATCAGTACCATTATAGCCATGATAGGATCTCATAGGATGCATAGTCCAAGGGGGAATAACGGCATCTCTTTAGTGCCATGTAGCATACAGCAATCACAGAAAATGTTCGTAAACTGGATACGAAGGAAAACTACCAGTGTGTAATGTCCTAAAATTATAATTACTGAAAGGGAAGGGTATGGTTTTGGTGTAACTATTATCGGTATTCTCAGATGGCAAAAGTCTTAGAGAAAACCTCAGGTTATGAGATGTCCATACAATGGTATATAAGCTTAGTACACATATTAAAACAAAAAAATACAACACAATTTGGATAAATGTCCTTGAATTACTAAAAGCATGTTTATGTCTCAACATTTTCCATCAAGATTTGTCGACATTATTAAAAAGAAAAGGCTTCAGTTCACATTCCAAATTTACTTGGAGAATAATAAATGCTTCATCCCTCAGTCCTAATAACTGTTATTCCAGGTACCAAAACAATAAATTGCCTTAATGTCAGTGATCTCCAAACTTTTAAAATCATGTACTACCACCAAAATATAAATACTAAAATTTCTAATATTCTTAGAATACCCAGAGACATTAGCTTGTGTACCCCACCTGGGAGACTTCTGATGCAGAGGCTCCAAACTGAGACTGGGTCATAATATCGGATTAGGAAAAGTGGTATGTTCTCCTATATGCTTCAAGCCTATCTTTCTCAAATTGATTTCAAACTGATCAGATACTGAAGCTCCCATCTTTTCACCGCAAATGCTTTTGATAATACATTAGATCCTTCAAATACATAAGGAGTTGATGTTCAGGAAAAGTTCTACACTGAGGTTATTACATTCAACAAAGCATCCCAACATTACTGGGAGGAGAAGATATTAGAAATATGTACAGCCTGACAAAGAAATATGACGTTAAGATGTTTTGCAAGATTCTTTAAATAGGGCAAAGCCTCTTTGCAAAGCTTTTAATTAGATATTCTCAGACATCAACAGTTTACCATTTCCTTGAATACCTACTTTGACACAAAAGTCTCAAAGAAAAACATAACAATTTAAGGTTAAAGTTTTAATAATTTTCTCATATTCATCTCGTTAATTCAGAAAAGCAAATATAAACTGTTCTCTCCATATTAACTTTTATATGTTAGAAAAGTCCAGTGACATTATACAGTGAACAGTAGTACTGCTTGTGTTTACCATGAAGACGAAGGGACTAAGTTCTTATCTAATATCATGGATTTATTAATCACATATTTTTATATGACATCGTTTCTACATATAAAAACTAACAGTCAAAATGGTAAAATGACTTACAAGCATAAACACTTTCTAAGTAGAAAGCATTCTCATTTCACTTCCAGGAGTAAATTTCCAAAAGATATTTTCTAGTTTTCACCTACTTTAACGCTACTAATAACAGATAATATATACAGTGACCAGTTATAATACACAGCCCCCCAAACACAACACCCTAATATTAATATCACTGGGAAAAATTTCCTCATATAGTGTGCTTGTCTTAATTTATTCACACCTTCAAACACTGCAAGGGATGGAAAACTACATAACATTTCCCTGAGTCCATTCCACCTATGGTTCACCATATGACATAGGCACCGCTAAGCATACTTAAGTATGCAGCATTTGGAAGGAAGAAGTATGCGATCGGAGCCAGTGGCTTCACAAGCATCGTGGTGAAGGTATCTGACTCTTCTGTGGTGGCTCTAATTGAAGATCTAGGGATTGGTTCCCATCTTCATAGAGACCATGCAGGCAAAAAAGACAATCGATGAGATACATGGTATGGCATGCTTGGGCATTTCTCCTGCATGGTTCCAAGGTATATAACAAAAATGATTCATGTCATTCATGTCATTCATGTCCCCAAGATCCAGTTAACTATCAGTACCCTGTAATAAACCACTAGGTAAAACAGATTCTGCCAATTCTACTATGATTCTTGATGGATAAAATGATGAGAGCAACTCAATTATTCATGTATTAAGACTTCAATAATATTAAGACTTCTACAACATTTCACTTATTTACAGAAAAAAACTTTAATGCGTTCAATGTCCATTATGTAAAATCTCCCAGCTAGTTTTACCAGAAAAAAAATGGTAGGTAATGGAACTACGCTAAAACTGGTTCTGAGTTTAGAAGAATTAAGGCTGGAAGAATTATTCCTAGGTGTGGAAGAACTGGAAGAAATGGGATTAAACAGATACAATGTGGCAAAATTACAAAGAGCTTTAAAATAAAAGTGATGAAACTTAAAGTAACATAACCAAAACACAGAGACCACTGTAGAGTCTTGAGAAGGGGATGTCAGAATCCATGGGTGCTAGCAAAAGAAACAGTCAACAAAAACCAAAAAACAATCGACAAAATGGGAGGAGATATTTGCAAATGATCTATCAGATAAAGGGCTAGTATCCAAAATCTATAAAGAACTTATCAAACTCAACACCCAAAGAACAAATAATCCAATCAAGAAATGGGCAGAAGACATGAACAGACATTTCTGCAAAGAAGACATCCAAATAGCCAACAGATATGAAAAATGCTCAACATCACTCAGCATCAGGGAAGTACAATCAAAACCACAATGAGATACCATCTCACCCCAGTAAGAATGGTTAAAATTAACCAATCAGGAAACGACAGGTGGTGGCAAGGATACAGAGAAAGGGGAACCCTCCCCCTACACTGTTGGTGGGAATGCAAGCTGGTGCAGCCACTCTGGAAAATAGTATGGAGGTTCCTCAAAAAGTTGAAAATAAAGCTACCTACAACCAAGCAATTGTAATACTGGGTATTTACCCCAAAGATACAAATGCAGTGAACTGAAGGGGCATTTGCACTCCCATGTTTACAGGAACTATGCCCACAATAGCCAAATTATAGAAAGAGTCCAGATGTCCATCAACAAATGAATGGATAAAGATGGGGGGGTGGAAAATTACGCAGCCATCAAAAAAGGGAAATCATGGGGCGCCTGGGTGGCTCAGTCATTAAGCGGATGCCTTCAGCTCAGGTCATGATCCTGGAGTCCCAGGATCGAGCCCCTCATCGGTCTCACTGTGCAGAGGGAAGCGGAAGCCTGCTTCTCCCTCTCTCACTCTCCCTTTATAAATAAATAAAATCTTTAAAAAAAAAAAAAGGGACATCTTGCCATTTGCAATGACATGGATAGAACTAGAGGGTATTATACTAAGCAAAATAAGTCAATCACAGATAGACAATTATCACATGATCTCACTCCTGTGAAATTTAAGAAACAAAACAAGATCATAAGGGAAGAGAGGAAAAAAACAAAACAAGATCATAAGGGAAGAGAGGAAAAAATAAAACAAGATGAAATCAGAGAGGGAGACAAACCATAAGAGACTCTTAATCATAGGAAACAAACTGAGGGTTGCTGGAGAGAAGGGAGATGGGGGTTGGGGTAACAAGGTGATGAACAATAAGGAGGGCATGTGATGTAATGAGCACTGGGTATTACATAAGACTGATGAATCACTGACCTCTACCTCTGAAACCAGTAATACAATATATGTTAATTAAGTGAATTTAAATTAAAAAAAAGAATCCATGGATGTTTTTGGTTTCGTTATTGAATTAAATTACTAATGTAATACTCCCACAGCTTGTTGTCAACCTAGCAGTGAGAATGTAGAAGTGAAGAGTTCAGAATGCCCAAATGACCCCCCATCTCATTCAGAGTAAAAGTCCTTTAAGAGGCTAGACATCTTTATAAGCAGTGAACCTCTAAGACTTCTCTCCTTACGAATTCTCAGTAACAGTGCATGTGTGTGTGTGTGTGTGTGCATGTGTGTAAACACACACATGACTCTTACATACCTACTCCGTTCATTGCCTGTCGAATGCCAGAGATTTATAATAAACAAGTAGCTATCTTCTTTCTCTTCCATACCAACCTCATACCCCCAAAATATCTGGCATTAACATGCAAGGGTTTTAAGACCTTAAGATACTCTACAGAAATGTCGGGATGATGACAGTGATGATGAGATGACACACTCATATATTAACAGATGTAATTCTCACAACAACTCAATGAGACAAATTCTATTACTCCCATTTTGCAGAGTAAGAGACTGAGGTTTAAAACAAGTAAGTTAATTTGCCCAAGGTCATATTACCAGTCAATGGTAGCCTAAATTTAAACCTAAGCAGTCTAGCTCAAGAGTCCATGTTCTTGCTTAACAATTTCACTAATTAGATAAAGACACAGATATCCAGCTTACTGACATCTTGACATAGACACAAATGTAGATAAAGACATTCCGACACCTCGCACTATTTAATCTTACTTTTTGCAGTCAACAATTAAATTCCTCAAGGTATTTGACTAATTCGCTGCACATCTCTTTGTCCTGTATCTTATAATCTCCCTTCTGAAAGACAGTTTGGCTAATATAAAAATCTGAATTGGCAGTTATTTTATCTTAGTGATCTAAAGATAGCACTTTAGTGTCCTCGGGCACCCACTGCCACTAGGCACTCTGCTGCCAGCTGTCGTCCTTCTATAAGTAATCAGCCCTTTCTCTTTAGTTGCTTTTAATATTTCCTCCTTACTCTTGATATCTTTTCAAACATTGATTCTCTATCATTTATTCCATTAAACTCATCTAAGACTTCTACTAAACATTCTTTGAAATCTCTCACTATTTTATATCTCTCAACTCTTTTTCTTAATTGCTCTCTTTGACTCTCTATATTGCATTCTGGATGAATTTTCATCACCACCATGAACATCCTTAAAGGCTACACAGGTGTTCCTCAGGATCGAGTGAAGGTTACTACAAAACTGCAGGTTAACAAAGAGGCAGAAACATATTTGCATACAACTCTCCCTCAAAATGAGCTACAAACAAGTATCTCAAACTCATAATGAAATCTAAGATTTATTCTATTTACAAACTAACAAGTTAGCATACCACATTTTCAAGAATATCCACAGAGTCATGAATATTTCTGACTACTGGGTCAGACAGCACAGGACTATGTTCTTCACAGCTAAGTATCAGCCAAAGATCTGGGTTAATCCCCACTGCCTGTACCTGCCCCACCCTCACCCTCACCTAAAGAGTCCGTGGGGGATTCCTGCACACATGATGGGCCATGCATGCTGCAGAAAAGGAACACTGAGCTTAGAGAATCTCTTTTATAGTAAGTGAAAGCAAGCCAATTTGATGATCTTAATTCATCCCTGCAAGTATAACCCTAATGACCTCGGTAAAGAGCAGTCAAGGCCTTGTATTCTTGGTATTTTGCAAAAGTGTGCAGGGACACTGAAGCACTATGGTGTTCTGCTTTCTGACCCCTTCAGGTCAGGAGCAACACTGCCTTCCTGTAGCAGTAACTAAATCCACTTTTTTCTGATGCTGGTAGAACCAGCTTCATGACCTGGAGCCCTCACCAGAAAGACAAATGCAAGAACACCAACCCGCCAGCACACTTTCATCAGAGGTCTGAATTTCAGCTCTGCTTAGCCCTTCCTCTTACGGTTTCTAACATCCCGTCATTAAAACCTCCTCCCCGTGTTCCCCCAGCCTCGTTGCTTCCTGAAGGAGGCACCTCCATGACACTTTAGAATATTCTTTTTAATCTCACCCGAGTGACTTTGTACCTAGTTAATAATCTGTATATCAAATTCTCTCTGTTCAAATATTGCCATGGTTTGTCTCTTAACTGGATCCTGACTGATAAGTAAATAAGTCATATATATTTATATATTTAAAAATGAGGAAAATGAAAATTTCTAAAAATCATACACAGTTCCTATATTCTGAACCAAATACTATTAATATTGTGATGTATTTCATCCTTTTTGCTGTAAGAACATACAGTTGCCAAACACATTTTTATTCTATCTGTTCCTACTATTGACATAATAACCCAAGTATCTTTCCAATTTTTACAAAACTGTCCAATTTATTGTATCCACTTCCTCCCCTATGACTCATTCTTACCCTATCCTAACATGGCTTTGGTCCCCCTCATTCCATCAAACTGGGTCTTGCTAATGATTAGTCATACATTTGAGCACAGATCATTACTGACCAGTTCTTCTTAAAATACTTCCTTCCCTTGTGTTCAGTAACCCCAAATCTCCCTACGTCCTTCACTGACTCCTCCGCCTCACAGCTGACCTCTAATGCTGTGTTCCTCCCGGCCTGATTCCTAGCTCTTCCTATCTTCCTATCCTGAGCAACTTCACATGTGCTTGCTTTCAACTACCAGGCATGCGGTAACTGACCGCCACATCTGCATTTCTCAAACTTCTCCAGTAAGCACCAGCTCCATGGCATCTGTTTCCTACCCACTTCCACAAAATACAGCAAAATCCCCTCAAACTCAAAATACTTAAATGAACTGATGATCTTCCACTCCTGATTTAATGTTCTCAAAGTCCTCAATTTCTTTTCTTTTTCTTTTTTTTTTTTTTAAGATTTCATTTATTTATTTGACAGAGAGAAACAGAGCCAGAGAGGGAACACAAGCAGGGCGGAGTGAGGGAGGCAGAAGCAGGCTTCCCGCCGAGCAGGGAGCCCGATGTGGGGCTCGATCTTGGGTCTCCGGGATCATGACCTGAGCCGAAGGCAGTCGCTCAACCAACTAGCCACCCATGCGCCCCTCTCAATTTCTAATAACTGTCCCGCCATCGGTACCAAAACCCCGAAACTCCAGACAGGACCAACTCTTCCTTCTGCCTCATGACCCCCTTCCAAAGTATCACCTAATCCTTTGGAATGGACCTCCCCAATCCCTTGAAATCCTTTAATCTCTCATCTATACAACCCATCTACATCCAAGCTGCCATTTTTTCTTGTCCCAAGTACTGCAATGGCTAACTTACTGGATGAATAGAATACATACACATGCACACAGGCAGGCAGAACTCCTCCACGCCAGAACTGTTGGTCTATAACTTGCTTTTGTCATTGACTATATCAAGCTTATTTTTCCTAGACAAAATATATCAAATTTACGCTCACAGTTGTATAAATGAGAGATGTATTAATTTATTCAAACATTCTACTCTAGACGAATATTCAGGTCTTTTCAAACACTGGCTACTAAAAATACTATTGCAATAAAATATCCTTCTAAATATTTCTTATGCATCCACATCGCTACTTTTAGATAATATATCCCTAGAGGTGGGTTATCAGGTCAAAGAGTATTTTATATTTTAAATGTTTACTTGACACCACCAAATTATTTTCCAAAAAGTTGTATCATTTGTATTCCCTCCAACCGCTTACCACACATTTCCTAAAATTTAAGCTATACATTCAATCACATCCTATTTAAAGTGCGTACACTTGGTTGTATGTAAATTAGCCTTAGTAGAGTGGCTTAAAATAAACAAAATAATCCTTGAGCTGGGACTTGAAGTTCTTTATCAGACAGAGAATGAAGAAGGGTTAGTCTATTTCAGGCAGAAAATTAAGGTAGAGATCTATAAACATAGGAAATAAGACAATGTGCTCTAAATACAGTTTCATGTATATGGAATTTGGGTCTTCTCTGTTCATCCTTCCTGTACTGGATTTCACTCCTAATTTCTAGCTCCTGTGGTAGTTCCAATGTCTTCTGATCTGACAAACCAACAATCATAACTATAATTAACAAGTAGGACTGGTACTGGCTGTAACTTTAAACATATAAGAATAAGTACAGATGTAGAGATGAACTCACACATTTAAAAGGAAAATGTTAAAGAGTGCATTTAAAAATGTTATCTGAGGGGCCCCTCGTGGCTCAGTTGTTATGTGTCTGTCTGCAACTCAGGTCATGATCCCAGGGTCCTGGAATCGAGCCCCAAGTTTGGGCTCCCTGCTCAGCGGGAAGCCTGCTTCTCCCTCTCCCACTTGCTATGCTTGTGTTTCCTCTCTTGCTGTGTCTCTGTCAAATAAATTAAAATCTTAAATAAATAAATAAACAAATAAGCAAATGTTATCTGAGTCAGTAAAGCTTAGTGGGTTATTTTGCCCAATTACCAGCATACCTATAGAGAATGAAGAGGTCGAATTTTCAATGAAAACAGCAGCAATTTATGGAGCAATATTAGGTTTCCCAAAAATAAAATGAGAATGAGTGCAATGAGGGCAATAATGACTAATACTTAAAATACCCTGGAAATACCTTGGTCAAAAAAAGACTATTCTGTTTGTCTTAGGAAATATCCTTGAACTTATTCAGAAACTATCTTACACTACAAGGAAGAGTACATTTATGTTTAGTAAAGATTTTGTTGTTGCTTTTATTTTTTATTATTTGTAAAACATGTATTAAACTCAACATAACCATTTCTTATTTTATCTGACAGATTTCAGATGCAGTTATCCACATAAATTATGTTATTCTCTTACTAAGGAAGGGATATCACTTTGATAACCATTAAAAAAAATGAGAAAATCCTGTAACAGTAATGCCATATATTAAAGGCTAACATCAAGTAATCATAATAAATCATCAGGATTTTTTAACTTGTGAATATTTAATATAAATAGCCTTGTTCTGAGAAAATCAAATGATAAAGTTTTACATTTATTATATTAATAAATCAACAGGCGAGAGGAACACTCTACTGAATGGCATGTAACCCTCGTTTGGTTTCTTATACCAGAAAACAGAATGCATGTAAAATGTTCTTTATTCTAGTTACATACTACCTTAATATAAGAAAGGCACTATGCCAAGTCATGAATTAGAGTTAATGTCCTGGCTTATGCTGAAATGTAGAAATTTACTGAATATCCTATATTATAATAATGTCACATTCAAATTATTTTTCTATGTTTATTTTTAGCTGATCTGAGATTTACTGTTGGTTTCCCAGAACAAATATGGATCACATATTTCAACATAAAATGATCAAAAAGGAAAGTAAAAAGGTCAGCAGAATTCCGCTGTATGAAAGTCAGAAAAGTAGAACATGTTCTCTTTGTACTTCTTACCTGAGTAGACTAAATCCTAAGAAATTAATTTATGATGCCTCATTTTAAATAAGTTAAAGGAAAATGAAATAAGATGAAACCAGAAAGGCAGACCAACCAGAAGCGATTATTAATCATAGGAAACAAACTGAGGGTTGCTGAGGGGAGGGGATGAAGGGATGGGGTAACTGGGTGATGGACAGTGGGGAAGGAACATGTTGTAGTGAGCACCGGGTATTATATAAGACTGATGAATCACTGACCTCTACCTCTGAAACCAGTAATACATGTTAATTAATTGAATTTAAATTTAAAAAAAAAAAAGTAAAAGGATTCCCCACCCATTAGAAACACAAGAGTATTTACCACATTGGAAAAAGTCAATATCTATTGAGTCAGGTACTAAGTAAGGCACTTTCACATAAGTTAACCCTTACAACTCTCCAGTGAACTCTCTCACGTGTTCATACATGAAGAAACTGAAGTTAGAGAGGTATACAGCTTGCCAAACATCGTTATGAAAAGGAGGCAGAGTAGGAACCCAGGCCTCTAAACTCCAAAGCATATGTGCTTCCCTCCACTTCAAAATGTTTATTCTTGAAGTATGATGCATAAAAACTGCAAAACTGGAAATACTGGTAACATTATATACTTTTTCAGCATTTTAATGTTTTCCTAAGACAGTAACAATCAAACTTTCAACATTTTATTTCAAACTTCAGATAAGGAGTCTAACATGAAACAGCCAAGGCTGACACATCTCTTTCCTAAGCTGTACATAATTAATTTTGAATCATATGCCTTTTGGTATGAAAACTAATCAAGTTTATCAACTACACCCAAAAAATTTAGTACTTCCTCTACGTAGTCAGATAAGCATAAAAGTATGAAAAAAAAAGAGTGCTTTCCTTTCTCAAGGACATCTTATAATATCTAATCTGGAAATAAATCTGAAACTGAAGGCAACAAAATAGTTTCATTTCCTTCCTCTCATTATTTCATATTTCAGTCCAGAAGCTCCTGAAGTCAGGGGTCTGTGCCCAGATGGTAGGCCTAGGGTGGGCAGCACGGTCTGCAGAGGAAGGAGAAGCCAGCCAAGCAAAGGCGACTGAAGTCCCGGGGGGGTCCATGTAAGGAAGATGCACCGAACACGGCAGCACCTTGGTAAGGGCAGCACAGTGGTTTCATAGAGTAGGACTCGGCAAGTAGGTAAATATATGAGAAATAACAGTGGGCGGATTTCACACTATCACGAAGAAGTACTTACTAAGAAGTACGAAAAGGCAGAAAGCCAGAATAAACCTTACAGTGTTGGACTGAAATCAGAGCTTTTAGTGTGAATTCATGGCTGCCAATATTTAGAGATCAAAACAAGAGAGTATGGGCATAAAGGTCAGGAAGCATGGAGTAACTACAGTCCATGGCTGCGGGGAGGCAAGGCAGAAAGAGACCCTCTCTGAGCAGGCATACAGGAAATGCCTGAAGTGGAGGGAAGAGCCATAACATTAAGGAAAACTTGCCTACCAGGTGCATTCTAAATACAAGGTGATGTCAAAGGAATTTGAAACTAGTAAAAACCAAAACCTGATTCAACACTAACAGCACAGGCATAAACAGTATCAACTTCAGTCTTTACTGTCCCATACTTGATATTTGGTGTTCAGTCAAAAATTATGAAATACCTAAGAAAGAAAAAAAAATTCACTTTCTAAAGACACAGCAAGTGGCAAACACAGCTCAATGAGGTTAAAACAATCTGAGAATTTAAAATGACTTTGATTACCATGGTAAAAAACTTCATTAGTGGATAAAGTGGAAAATAAGAAGACAATGAGAAATTACAGAGGATAAATAGAAATTATAAAAGTCAAATGAAATATTAGAAATAATTTTTCAGAAATCAAAGTAACAGAGATACAGAAAGCCTTCAATAGGTTAATTAAAAGTAGATTCATGGGGCGCCTGGGTGGCTCAGTTGGTTGGGCGACTGCCTTCGGCTCAGGTCATGATCCCGGAGTCCCAGGATCGAGCCCCACATCGGGCTGCCTGCTCAGCAGGAAGCCTGCTTCTCCCTCTCTCACTCCCCCTGCCTGTGTTCCCTCTCTGGCTATGTTTCTCTCTGTCAAATAAATAAAATATTTAAAAAAAAAAAAAAAAAAAAAAAAAAAAAAAAAAAAAAAAAAAAAAAAAAAAAAAAAAAGTAGATTCAATAGGGCTGACAAAAAAAAAAAATCAGTGAACTCAAAGACAGGTCTATAAATATTACCCAAACTGAAACACAAGGAATAAAAAGCAGTTGGCAGGACAAACAAACAAACAAATAGTGAATTCAAGAGTTAAGAGACAATTTCAAGCAGTGTAATTGGAATTGCAGAGGAGAAAAGGCGGAAAAAATATTTTGAAAGATATTAACAACTTTTCAAATATAAAGCTACCAAACCATACACCTAAGAAGCTTGGAGAACCTCAAGCAAGGTAAGTAAGTCCTACTTGCCTCTCTAAAAGCAAAAAAATAAAACCACTGAGATTCTTCATCTGAAATAAAATATGAACAGACTATCCTAAAGACAAAGGAGGGGGAAAGTCACATTACACATAGAGGAACAAAGAATTAAAGTACACTTCTAAACCATACAAACCTTAAGCTAACACAGTAACCTCTAGAATACAAAGAAATTATCTTTCAAAACCGAAGAAGGAACAGTTTCAGACCAAGAGAAACAGAGAATCTACAACCAGGAAATCTGCACTATACAAAAAATTAAAAGGAGCTCCTCACACAAAAGGAACAGATACCAGATAGAAGCTGAAACCAACATAGAGAAATGAAGACCAACAAAAATGACTGAAAGATAAAAACGCATATTTTTTTCTTATTTTGAATAGCTCTAAATAGTAACTGACCACCTAAAGCAAAAATCAGTAGCAATGCCCAGTGGGTCTGTAGTGTAAGGAATGAACAGTAACCAAAAACAGTACAGAGAAAGAATGACAAGGATTAAGACTATACAGTTGTAAAGTTTTCACAGTACAAGTGAAGCAGCATAATACTGACTGAAGGTAGGACTAGGATGAATTAAAGATAAACAGTAAACAAAAAGGGCAACCGCTACAAAAAAGAAAAAAATATATTGAGAACAAATAATAAGTCTGTCATGGAGATAAAACAATCACAAAAAATAATATAAACTTAGGCAGGAAAAAATGAGGAATGAGGAACAGATGGGACAAATAGAAAATAACTAACAATGTGGTAGATTTAATGCAACTCTAACAATAGCTGTACTGAATGTAAAAGGTCTAAACACACAAATTAGAAACAGATTGTCAAGCTTTTTTCAGGAAATCCAACTTAAAATATAAAAACATATGGGTTAAGAGATACACCATGCAAACACTGCATAAAAGAAAGCCACAGTGACTATGTCAGTCTCACACAAACTAGACTGAAGAACAGAGAATGTGAGGGCACCAGGTGGCTCAGTCGGTTAAGTGTCTGACTTCAGTTAGACATCTGCCTTTGGTTCAGGGCGTGATCTCAGGGTCCTGGGATTGAGCCCTGTGTCCGGCTCCCTGCTCAGCAGAGAGGGGAGTCTGCTTCTCCCTCTCTCTCTGCCTCTCTCCTCTTGTGAGCTTGTGCAGGCATGCACGCTCGCTGTGTCTCTCTTTCTCTAAAATAAATATCTTAAAAAAGAAGAAGAAGGAAAACAACAACAACAACAACAGAGAATGTAACCAAAGATAAAGAGATCAGTCAAGAAGACCTAACAATCCTAACTGTGTACATACCTAAGAATAGGCCTCCAAAATACATACAGGCTCCTCACCTAGTATTTGACAGACCAGACAGACACAAAATCAGTAAAATTACAGAAGATCTGAGCAACAGTATTATCCACTTTGACTTAATTGATATTTTAACAAAACCACAGCAGAATACACATTCTTTTCAAGTATGCATTCTTTTTAAAATAGAGCATAAAACAAACCTCAACGAATTCAGTACAACTGTTCTCTAATCACTGCCTACCAAGAATTTAAAACCAGAAATAACAGAAAAATATGTGGAAAACCCTGAAACACCTGAAAATTAAAAAATATACTTCTGGGACACCTGGGTAGTTCAAGTAGGCTAAACAATCAACTCTTGATTTCATCTCAGGGTTGTGAGTTCAAGCCCCATATTGGGTGTAAAGCTTACTTAAAATATATATATATATATATATATATATATATATATATATAATACATATACTTCCAGGGGCGCCTGGGTGGCCCAGTCGTTAAGCATCTGCCTTCGGCTCAGGTCATGTTCCCAGAGTCCTGGGACAAGCCCCACATTGGGCTCCCTGCTCTGCGGGAAGCCTGCTTCTCCCTCTCATTCCCCTTGCTTGTGTTCCCTTTCTAGCTGTGTTTCTGTCAAATAAATAAATAAAATCTTATACAAAATACATATACTTCTAAATGACTCAGGAATCAAAGAAAAAATCAGAAAATATTTTGAATTAGAGGAAAATGAAAATATATCAAAATTCAAAGGCTGTAGCTAAAGAAGGGCAAAGAAGCAACTTTATGGCACTGTTTGTTTTTAAAAGAAAGTGTCATATTGATGATCTAAGCTCTAAACCTAAGAAACCAGAAAAGAAAAAAAGGAGCAAATGGAAGGAAGGAAGTATAAAAGGAGAAATGAAATTGAATGCACAAAAATAGAGAAAAATCAATAAAATCAAAAACAAGTTATCTGAAAAAAACAAAAATACCAATACACCTGTATCCAGACTGACAAAAAAAAAAAAAAAGACAATGAAATAGGACACATTACTAACCATCTTACAGCTATGAAAAGGATACGGGAATTACAAAACCTTTACATCAACAGTTTACACAACCTAGAAAAAATAGGCAAATCCTAAGAAATACACAAACTACAAAAACTACAAAAATCCTCTCAAGAAGAAATAAACTGAACAGTACTATATCTACCAAAGACATTACATAGTTTTAAAACTTAGGTGAAAAAACAGAAACAAAAAGCTCCACAACTACATGGCTTCAGAAGGGTATTTTCTGCCAAAAAAGTAAAGAAGAAATAATACCAATTATACAAAAACTTCTCCAGTAAAAGGGGGGAAAAAAAAGAAGAAGAGGAAACACTTCCAACTCATGAGGCCAGCATTACTCTTACATAAACCACAGGCAAAGACATTAAAACTACATATAGGCAGATACGCCACATGAATATAAATGCAAAAAAATTCTTAACAATGTATTATCAAGTCAATCCTAGCAGCATTTAAAAGGATAATACCCTGATTAAGTGAGGGTCACGTTTCTTTCTGAAAATGCAAGGTTGATTTGACATTCAAAAATCAACCAATATAATCTGCAAATCGACAGATAAAGAAAAACCATCATACATAATCTTATTAAATACCACAAAAACATCTGACAACATTCAAAATACATCCACAATAAATAAAAAACCTCAGCAAACTAGGAATGGAAAGGGACTTCAAGACAAAAAAGGACATCTACAAAAAAACCTATGGCTTAACAGGGTGCCTGGGTGGCTCAGTGGGTTAAGCTTCTGACTCTTGATTTCAGCTCAGGTCATGATCTCAGGGTGGTGAGATCGAGCCCTGCATCGGCCTCATGCTGGGCATGGAGCCTGCTTAAGATTCTCTCTCCCTTTCCCTCATCACCCCTTCCTATCATGTGCACACATACACAGGCATGCTCTGTCTAAAAAAACAAACAAACAAACAAACAAAAAAACACCATTGACTAGCATTTACATGTAATGGTGAAAGACTAAATGTTCTCCCTATAAGATCAGGAAGCAGACAAGGATGTAAAGCAAGACAAAATAATAAAAGAATTACACATAGGGGCGCCTGGGTGGCTCAATCGTTAACCATATGCCTCCAGCTCAGGTCATGATCACAGGGTCCTGGGATCAAGTCCCACAACGGACTCCCTGCTCAGTGGGAAGCCTGCTTCTCTCTCTCCCATTCTCCCTGCTTATATTCCCTCTCTCACTGTCTCTCTGTCAAATAAATAAAATCTTAAAAAAAAAAAAAAACTACACAAATAAAATTGTTCTCTATAGAGAGAAATGAAACTATTCACTTATGACATGATCATTTACAAAAAAAAAAAAGAATCTATAATCTATTTAAAAGCAACTAGAATTAGTGAACTAAGAAAAATCTCAGAATACAAAGGTCAACCTAATAATCAGCTGTATATTGCACAATGTGAATGCTATTCTTAATATCACTGAACTGTAATGATAAATGAAAATTTTGTTTTGTACAGTTTATAATATTTTTTAATATTAATATTTTAGATGACAGCATCAGGAAGTTATTCAGTGATAAACAAGATGTCCTAAGTCAGCTGAAAATTTAAGTCTTTATTAAAACTTTCTTTTAAATCAATTGTATTTATATATAGTAGCAATAAACAACTAGAAATTGAAATAAAAAATATATTACCACTTATAATAGGACCAAAAAGTATAAAATATGTATAAATCTATCAAAATATGTAAAATATCTACATGCCCAAAACTAGAAACACCAGGAAGAAAATTAAAGAGGGGCTAAATAAATGGATAGGTATGTCATGTACACGGTTTGGAAGAGTCCATATTTGTTAAGATACCAATTTTCTCTAAACTAATCTATCAATCCACGGTAATTCCAATCAAAAGCCCAGAAGAATATTCTGTAGAGATCAACAAAGTGGTTCTAAAATAGAAAATAAAGTAAATGGAACAGCCAAGACAATTGTGAAAAGGAACAAAGTTAGAAGACTCCTACAACCTGATTTCAAGACTTTCCATAAAGCCACAATAATGAACACAGTGTAGTTTACACAGTGTAGCAAAAGGACAGACACAAACAACAAGAGAAGAGAGAGGTTAGAGGTCAACTCACACATATACGTGGTCAAGTGATTTCAACAAAAGAGCAATGTCAATTAAATAGAGAAAGGAGAAGCTTTTCAACAAATGTTGCTAGAATTTTTGATTATCCAGAAGGAAAGCAAGCTCAACCTGTACCTCAGAGAATACACAGAATTTAACTTAAAATGAATTAGAGACTTAAATGTAAAAGTAAACCTTAATATTTTTAGAAGAAAACATAAGAGAAAATCTTTGTGACCTTGGATTAGGCAAACAGTTCCTAAATACCAACAACACAGAAATCCATCTTTACAACACATAAAACAAAAGATGAAGTTTCTTAAATTTACAAAGAGCTCTCATAATCACTTAGACCAACAAACCAATGAAATACAGAAGTTCCTCAGGAAACAAACAGAAATGACTTATAACTTCTTCCTTTAGTTTCTCTTTCTCCCACTCTCCAAACCCATTCTTTAAACCCACCAGAGTAGTAAAAAGGAATTTCCCACACCTGCTTCCCCAATACAGCAGGCCTCAAATCCATCTACGTGTTCTACATACACCAAGACTTCCAGAAAGGAGAATTCAGAGTTGTCCCTGTGTTCGTTTTTTAAATTTATAGCAAAAAGTCTCAAATGATTTCCAAACCGGCAGTTTTAATAATTAATTTTTGGTCTTAGGATGATCCATATTCATTCTTCCCGATTCATTCCTTAATTCTGATTTTATTAATTGCCCCCCCACCTTGTTTCAACTATTAATTAATCACAGCGGCAAAATCCCGGAGGATAGCTCCTGCAAAGGAGCAGTGGTGTAAACAGAGAAAGGATCTGTGATGAATTTATGTTTTACTCAAATGATCAAAATGGAAAAATCATTATTATTAAGGACAGTTCTGCCTGAAGCAGCCAGTTCGCTCAGCAAACCTTACATGAGTTCAATATTAGACAATTAAGAAAAATGATATGCTGTTAAGGAAATCTTTCATTTTACTAAAGTCCATTCAGAGCCCCTTCCCCCAAAACAGTGTGTCACCTGAGTGGCTCACCTCTTCTCCTGAAAGGTAATAAGCTGCAAGCAGGCCTCCAATAAATCGAATGTTGACTTCAAACACAGACACCTCTGAGTTCTGTGAAGACATGTTGAAAATATTCACATATACATAAAACTTCCCGAGTTTTCCAAATATTTTCAATACTTCCTATGTTTCTCACAAACACCCTGCAGAGAATGTTTTTTTTCCATTTTCCACACCTTGATTTCTCATGCAACTGCAATCTCACTCACCATTTATTAATGTTACGGAAACTCCTCTTTAATGCCACCACAGCTTCCTACTGGCCAAAATCATTTTTATGTATATTGCCTATTATTGTGAAATTATTAACATATCTGATGCTCTTGACTATTCTCTCTTCATGAAAGTCTCCACTTCTTGAATTCTGGAACAGTAGTCTCTCTGTTGGGTCCATTTCCTTCTGTTCCAGTTACTACAGTCCCATTTTTACTTCTATTTCTCATGAATTTTAAATATTTTTCCTCATATATATATAAAAACTTAATGAATGTTAAAAGAGGGATCAAAAATGATAAGATGATGGATTATTCCGTTAATAATATTGAGAAAACTGACTCCAAGATCAGAAGTTAATCTGGATACTCATTTCAGATATCTCTCTCTCAAAACAAATCCAAATAATTTAGAAATAAATATAGAAAAAATTACAACAAAAAAGTAGAAGAAAATATAACATGTATAAATTTCCTTGACAAAGCAGGTACTTTATAAGCATAAAATCAACTGTACTGACAACAAATGATGACAGAAAGACTTGAATTCCCCCAAAATGAGAAATTAAAAGGCAAAAAAAATAAAAAGGAAATTTGGCACAAATATGGCAGTACTAATAACCTTAGCATACAGTCTGTATGTTTGTATTTCAATAAAGATATAGATATTGCTGAGAAAAATGTTAATACATGAAAAGAAAAGTAGAAGTGGCAAAGAACATGACCAAAGAATCCACAGGATATACACAATTGACTAGTATAAAGATAATGTTCATAACCAATTTTTTAGCAAAATTTAAAAGGAAATATATATTATCCTGAAGTCTTTCTAATATTCACAGGCAGAACACATAATTTGCTAACACAAGTATGTATCTCTGATATAGAAGTTTCACCGTGGAATTCTTTTTAATTTAAATTCAATTAGCCAACATATAAGCACATCATTAGTTTCAGATGCAGTGTTCAACACTTTCATCAGCTGCATATAACACCACATCACATGCCCTTCTTACTGTCCGTCACCCAGTTATCCCCACCCACCTCCCCTCCAGCAACTCTCAGTTTGTTTCTTATAGTTATGAGTCCTTCATGATTTAGATCCCTCTCTGACTACTTCCTGGAATTTTTTAATAACACATCTATCATCTCACCCCATCCATGTTAGCAAAATGCTTTATATCACCTCATATATTCCCAATATATAGCATATTGCAGGGCACAGAGCAGACATTCATCAAATACAGAAAAGCAGCGAAAGGGAAAGGGAGAGCAGGCCTCTGTCACTCACCAAAACAATAACCTTCTAATCAGCTTCCCTGACTTTCCTCCTTACCCTCCATTTATTCAGCACCCTGAAGGTAGAGTGAACCTCTTACATTTTAAGTCAGGCTAGGTTACTGTTGTGTGCAAACTTTTATAGTGACTTCTGCTTTACACTCAGAGCAAAATAACTGTAAGACCCAACATAATCAGATTCCCCACTACCTGTCTGACATCATCTCCTACCAATAGGAGTCCTCCTGACTCACTTTCTTCTTACCAAATGGGTATTCTTGCTATTCCGGGATTACCAAACTCATTCCTGTATGTCAGTCTTAAAATAATGACGTCCTCATCACTAATCTCTCTTAACCCGCATTATTTCCCTAATTAACATTTTTCACCATCTGATTGCATATATTTCTTTATTTGTAAAATTTAGAACAGACATTATTCAAAAGAGTAGTGACTGCGAATCTTCCAAAACTGATTAAAAAAATAAGTTCTCAGACTGATGGAACAGTATGAGTCCTTTAAAGAATAATCCACACATGGACCACAGGGTAGGAGAAGATTAAAACAAAGGGAAAATAAGACAGATTACCTGTGAAAAATTAGACTGACAGCATACTTTCCAGTAGTATAACAGGAAAAGGAAAACAATGGAACTGTACCTTTCACAGCTTAAGAGAAAATAATCAACCTGTAATCCTATATTCAACTGTAACATCCAGTATGAGAGCCTTATATCCACATGGCTTCCACTGGGTCCCTTCTCAGAAACATCACCATAACAAAGAGCCCTTCACTAGCCACCCCATGTAAAATGGCAACCCTACTTGCTCTTCTTTACTGTTCTCCAAAGCATTTATCACCACCTGATATACTTACTATAGGTGACCTGAAGATTTATTTACTGTTTTTCTCCCAAAACTAGAGTACAAACTCAAGGAGAAATACAATTGTTTTTCTCATTCTCATTAATGTATCCACAAAAGCCAGAACAGTGCCTGTCCCGGAGGAGGCATTCAATAAATTTATTATTTATTCCTTCATTCAGTCAGTCATCTATTCGTTCATTAATCTGAAAGTTTCAAATACAAGTTGGAACCAGCCAGACAACATAAGACACATAACACAAGAGGGAGATAAACTAAATTAAAGCATTCTAAGAGACTTATGTTCAGAAAGATGAAAAAGAAACTGATTAATTTTAAACTTAAACAGTATAAATATAAAATTTTAAGGATAACCCCAGAATGAATGGAAATGACAAGCATAAATGTCAATTTGGTAGAGGGAAAAAGAGACATAAAGTAACTTAATCTAAAATAAAGGAAGCAGAAAATAAAAACAATGAAAATTACAAAAAAAAAAACAATGAAAAATACAATAATAATATAGATTGAAAAACATAGATGGAAGACCCAACTCCAAATACATGTTATCACAATAAATGTAAATATTCCAAACTTGACAATTAAAAGACTCCACGACTGGATAAAAATAACAAAATCCAAATACACACTACATGTAAAATATACAGCTAAAACATATGATACAGAAAGGTTAAAAGTAAAGGGATGGTAAATGATTGTGCTGAATATTAAGCTTTTTTTCCCTTGGGTTCAAGTCTATCCTTCTATAGTTTACTTGGTATACCAGAATTGGAACTCCGCAAATGTATGACTCATTAGCCAGCTGGCTCCCTTAGGGGCCATGCCAACAGGAGGTTTTAAAAAGATAATACAAGGCTGGAGGAAGGAGAAAGGACTTACTCCTCCCAATTTACTTCTGGTTTCTGACAGTGTCAAACCAGCCATGGTTCCTTGCCCTAGCAGTGGCAGTTGGTTCCACATTACAGTTCCCAGCCACACATGCATTCTCCAATCAGCCTCACTGTGTCCCACCAGCTAAGGACCCTCTCCTCACACGTCTGAGTCCTAGCTCTAAAAAAGCCCTTTTAAGAGCTCCTACATACCAGAAACAGAGTCCCAAATCACTAAATTTTTATAATCCCAACTTCTTCCCATTGTTCTCACAGTCCCAGGAAGGTAGATATTTACTGTAGTTACTACTCCTTGTGATACAATGTTCTCTTTCTGCCTTTTCAGTTCGCCACTATTTGGTTAACAATTCTAAATATTAAATCCTCTAATTAAAATAAATGGTATGGTTCTGGTTCCTGATTGAGTGAACTGATATAATGATTAGGCCTAATAAAGCTGACATGTTAATGGACAAGAGTATTTGAGACTCTACAGACACCAGTTCTCTACAAAGTAATCTGTAAATTGAATGCAACCCTCATCAAAATGTCAACAGTACTCCAGAGCTTATAAGAACAAAGAGCTGAGAACTGCTAAGATGATGTCCTAGTAGAACAAGATCAGATACCAAGCTTCCTCTAAAAATATTATAGTTAAAAGACAGTTTAGTATTGATATAAGCATAAAGAAAAAAAGCAAACAGAAAACAATTAGCTCAAATGACTAATGTGGCATGTATTGTTCTAGGGACAACTCATAGTTGTCTATCTCACCCTAAATCAATTTCATATGGAGTAAAGTCCTAAATGCAAAGCCAAACTTTAAAACATTCAAAAAGAAATATAGGCATATATCTTAAATAAGAATAGGGATTTCTTAAATAAGATACAAAAAGCACATCCTATAAAGACCACATAGCCAAACAGGAAAACAAAAACAACAACAAAAAACAAAAAAACTATTTCTCAGCCACCTTTTACACTAAGGTTGGCTATATGAGTTAGATCCACTCAACAGTACACAAGCAAAACTGGGGTAACCGATTCCTATAAGTGTTCTAGAAGAGTCATGTATCTGTCCCTTTTCTGCAACTGGAAGGTTTATCCACCTTGTTGAGGAACTATCTTGGACCATGAGGCTAAAGCTATCCACTGAAGTTGACAGAGCAACAAGACAAAGGATCCCAGATCCCTGAGGAACAAGGAGCTACCCAAGCCAACTTTAAACTGCTCATTTCTGCACTTAATTTACATGAAAGGGAAATAAACATCTATCCTGTTTAAGCTATTTTATATTAGATTTTCTGCCACTCACAGACAAACCTAAATCTAACTGATAATAAAGTGTTCTAATTGATAAATGTCCAAATTGCTAGAATAATATAAAAGAAAGTAATCCATTTTTGTGTGGTTACCATCAGAAAAGCATGAGAGAAGAAATAGTTATGGATTTAAATCACAATTTGAGTGACACAGAGTCTGAAGAAGAGAAAAACACATAGTGAAAGAGTGACTTCTGACCACAGCAAGAAAGAAAGAACAGCGAACACAAATATCAAGAATGATGATAATGAATATGACAAAACAGCCCATACAACTTGTGGGTGAATACCAGTAATAATGAAAATAATTCCTACCATTTACAGGCACTTAATGTTCACCAGATTATCTCAAATAACTCTTATAATATTGCAATGCGATAGTAATTTTATGACAAGTTTAGAAACAATAAGGAACTTTCCCAAGTTTCACAGCGAGAATGCAGCTCTGCTGGGCTTCAAACTTCAGCCACAGCACTTAACAACTCCGGCAAAAGGCTGGAAGCAGGGGCACCAACCTAGTTATGAAGGTTCATCGGCCGTACTAAACTACTGAATCTTTAAAAAATAATAAAACATTTATTGTTTATCAAGTAGTTTATGCTTTCCTGGTATTTCTACTCCCATGTGTTTTTTTCTCTAATTATTCCTTAACACACCAAACACACTGCCTCAAAAAAAAAAAACACAAAAAGTGAAAAGACAACGGTGAGAAATGGCACGTATTTTACGCAAAAGTTAAATAATAGCTCTATTCCCAAAAGAAGATAGGGAATTTAGGATTTCCTTAAACTGCCAGTATGACACTCAAAATTACTATGGTTAGGCACTGTCTTTTCAAGGTCGATCAGAGAAGTCATCAATTGTATACTCACCACACTGAAATCAAGGTTGTCTTCAATCCATTTTTGCCCATCTCGGAATTCATCATGAAGTCCCATGATATAAAGGGTATCCAAAGCATCTACTATGGTAGCACCCATTTGTGAACTCCCTATATTTGGGGTGGAAAGAAAACTGTCATTAATAGCATGCCCTTCATATAAGGTCTGTTTTCACTTTTTAATATATATAAAAAAAAGTCGAAGTAGACATATAAGGATCAAAAATAATACCCAACATGGTTCACTTTTTCTTAAGAACAATAATATACACCGTTCAATGTATTTTCCGAAAGATGACATGCTAACAACTAATAGAAAGGTAAAGAAAAACTAACATTATAATTCTCCTTTCATTTTCTTCCTGGTCACAGTATGAGATAACTACCTATTTAATAACTAAATCCAAAAGGAAAAGGGGGGGAATTAATTCAAGAAACCTGCAGGGTGGTTCAAGATGTCAAGCCAAGTCCTAAGACAACTGTGTTGTTCTGGTACAAATGCATAGAAAGGGCAAAAAATATACTTAGAAATAACAGTAAAATAAGGCTAGATGACCACAGTAAAACAGAAACTATAAAAATCCTTACCAGTCAAAAGCAGGTTAATCACATTGAAAAAGAAAGTAAGTATTAAACAAAATGTGAGTAGAAAAAAACCAAAATAATAAGATCTCTACCAATCTTCAAGGGAGAGAGAATTCTGATGTTAAAGGAAATAATTCAGGGAGGGAAAAACTAATTCAACAAAACCAAGTGATAGCAAAACGAGACACTATAAACACATGACAAGAAAACAGGTCCATCTTACTAATAAACAGAACTGCAAAATCCGGAACAACCTAAGACGAATCTAATAGCATATAAAAGAGTAAGTAAGTAACATGGAGCACATGAGTCTTCCCTAGCCCCAGGAACACAATTATTTCTCTCTTCTGAAAATGAAAATTATCCACACTTGTCACTACCTATATTAAAATGGCTTTATTACTGCCGTCATCAACATGAGTTTACTGTTACCCCCAGAAGGATAAAAGTTGCAAAATAATTTTACTGTTCATTCCAGGAACTTCTGAAAACACCCTTCAACTCTTCAGGGGAAAGTTATCAAATGATGGCTTAAAACTCTTAACTCCATACCTCCCAATTGTCTGCTTACCAATCCTAAAACTGTTATAAATATGGTCCTTACCATCCAATCATAACCAAGTACCCCTACCCCAACTGAAAGGCCCATCTCAACCCAGACTTAAAATCTCAATAAATATCTCAACTTTGTCCTTCTCCATCTGACAGGCTACTAAGGTTCTGGTGAGGTAGTGACCTACACACCACAGTTAAGAATTAAACTCAGCTTTGTCTTACCAGCAAGTAGCATTTGACACACATTAGTTACTATTCTTTCTTTTCTTTCCTTTTTCTTCCATCCCTTTTTTCCACTGAATAAACAGTGCTTTCTTCTGACACTTCAAAGCTATACAAATTCGTGCTTAAAATATCCTTAACTTACATCACATTTTCTTCTTCACATGATTCTAATAATTTTTTCAACTTATAAATGTTTTATCTTTCCACTAAAAAGACAAGCACTCCATCACACTCTGGGTCTTCTCCCCACTTAAGTTCCCTAGACATTAACTAGAATGTTTGTTCTGGGTTATTATAGACCTATTTTCCCATTACTTTTCTTTGTTCTTCAGCTTTTAAAGATGATAAATATTTTATCAAGCCTTTAATCACCCATATATCCCTATCTCTTCCATAATCACTTAAATATGTATCTTTTTATGTATTTCATTCAAAATATTTATCATGCTTATTTTAAATCCTTAAGAGTACCTGTTTTTGTTCTTATTTCAACTTGTATAGGTAGTTATGCTTCAGTTCTCTAGTTACTGATGGAGTCCTGGAAAAGCATATTCCTCTAAGGTGCAGACAACTCTGGAACAGAAAAAGCCCTGACCTATAACCTGCTGTGTACTAATTCCGCTAGTTCCACAGAAGACGTTTGTGCCATGGGCTAAAGAGAGCAGGACGGAGAAAAGCAAAACCGAAGTTCCTGACCATCGCTATGATTGCCCTAGACAACTCAAGACTTCAACTGGAAAAAGTTAAAAGATCTAAAACTACCCTTGGAATGGGGTGCCTAGATGGCTCAGTGGTTTAAGCATCTGCCTTTGGCTCAGGTCATGATCCCAGGGTCCTGTGTTGGGCTCTCTTCTCAGCATAGGAGTCTGCTTCTCCCACTCCCTCTCCTTGCTCTCTCTCTCTCTCTCTCTCTCACTCTCTAATAAATAAATAAAATCTTAGTCAATCAATCTATCTACTCTTGGGTCAAAGAAGTGAAACACAATACTGTGGAATCTATAAAACATTAATAAAATTTTACTATGAGAACATAGGAGTCAACTAACGAGTTCTCAGAAACTCATAACTTGAAGACGTTATTTAATAAGAACAAATGAAAATAACTGAACTCACAACATTCTACCAAGGGGGGGGAAAAAATGATACACCTGAGCAAAAAGTTCAAAGAAAAGTTAAAGGCAAAAATTAATGAATTAATGAAACACAGAAAATTGTCAAAAATATAAATTCAAGAGACAGTTCTATTAGAAGAACTACATAATGAATCTACCACTAACAAATGTTTAAAAAGTACCCAGGGAATGCAAAAACGCAGAATAAGAAGTAAGACTGCATCAAAAGATAGAGAGGAGGGGCACCTGGGTGGCTCAGTTGGTTAAGCAACTGCCTTTGGCTCAGGTCATGATCCCACCGGGATCAAGTCCCACATCAGGCTCCCTGCTCGGCAGGAAGCCTGCTTCTCCCTCTCTCACTCCCCCTGCTTGTGTTCCCTCTCTGGCTGTGTTTCTCTCTGTCAAATAAATAAAATCTCAAAAAAAAAAAAAAAGAGATAGAGAGGAAACTAAGAAAACTATAAAAAGTCCACTTTAGTCACATCATACCAATAAATTAAAAAGAATAAATGCAACTGATGATTTTCTATGAATATATCATGCTTATTATATATAGTATCACATAAAATAAAAATATTACGTGTGTGTGTATATATATATATACATATATATATATATATAAAAGACATACATAACTCTGACTTAGAAAAGAAACATAAAATCTAAACAACAGAAAAGACCAAGAAACAGAAGAAACTGAGAAGTTCTCAAAGAACTACCAACCATAAAAGGATCGTAACTCCGGAAGTTCTATAGAAGAGTGTCTACTTTAATTTTAAGAACAGTAACTCCCACATAAATTTTTACAGACCATAGGAAGAGAGATCTTAAAATTCAATGTATGGATTATGCATGCCACTGATACAAAAATCTCAGTAAGAAAAATAAAACTACTATCTGATCTCATTTGTGAGCACTGTGGAAATATTTAAGAGTGACACTGCTGAGATGTATGGTAAAGTTAGGTTTACCTTTACAAGAGACTGACCAACAGCTCTCCAGCGTGTACCATTTTACACACCCAGCAGTAATGCAGAAGAGTTCTGGTTGCTCTCCCTTCCTTGTCAACATTTGATATTGCTACCCTTTATAATTTTAGACATTCTAATGAGTGTGTAGGATATTGCGTTGTGGGTTGAATTTTAATTTCTCTGGCAACTGATGTGCTTATTGGCTATTCATAAACCTTCTTTGGTATATAAATTATTTATATATGCTAAATATATCTCTGTGTGTGTACCACAAACATTTTCTCCAATTCTTGTGGCTTACCTCACTTTTCACTTTCTTAGTATCTTTTGGAGAGCAGAAATTGTTAATTTTTATTAAGTCCAATTTATCCATTTTTCCCTTTTATAAAAGGTTTATGCTTTTTGTAGTCTAAAAACTCTTTTCTTACCTCAAAGTCACAAAGATTTTCTCCAAAGCTTTCTACCAAAAGTTTTACACTTTTTGCTTTTATGTTTAGATCTATGATCCATTTCAAGTTAATTTTTATGTACAATGAAAAGTCAAGGTTTGTTATTTTTCTATATAAATATGTGGCTGATCCAGCACAGTTTACTGGAAAAACCACCATTTTAGCCACTGAATTACCTGGGCACTTCTGAATCTACCATGTTTGTGCAGTCCTAGTGCTGTTCTTTTCCACTGATCTGTCTGTCCTTAGGCTAAAATAAGAAGTAAGACTGCATCATTAAGACTGTCCTCATTACTGCAGCTTTGAGGTAAACCTTAAAAATCAGGTAATATAAATCCCTCAACTTAGTTCTTCTTTTTAAAAAATTATTCTATTACACATGCTCTGCATTTTCATATAGATTTTTGAGTCAGCCTATTTATGCAAAAAGTCATTCTGATTTGGGTTTACTGAAATTTAAATATGAATTTTAAGAGAACTGACATCCCCATAGTACTGAGTATTCCAATTCATGAACATTGCATCTCTCCCCATTTATTTAAGTCCTCTGAAATTTCTCTCAACAATCATAATTTTAAGTGTATAGGGTCTGCAGCTATTTTGCCAAATTCACCTATATACAGTTCATATTTTTATGCTACTGCAAATGATATTGTTTTTAAATTGCATTGTGACTATTTATTGTTAGTATATAGAAATACAATTTATTTTGTATATTGAACTTGTACCACTACCTTACTACATTTTATTCGGTCTAGTACTTCGTTGGTGTTGTCTAAGTAGATTCCTGAAGATGTACTTCTTCATTTTCAATCTTTACACCCTCTTTTGTCTTTTTCTTACTTTAGTGTACTGGCTAGGACCTCAACTCCACTACATAAAATGAGAAAGCAGACATCCTTGCCTAGTTCATAAATCTTAGGGGAAAACATCTCATGTTCAAATATCAAGAATGTGGCAAACATTTTCCATTGTTTTATTTTGGAGTCTCTGTGTATCTGTGTGCTTTAATGCCTTTCTTTAATCAGGCTGAGGACTAGGTGAGTCACCTGAGAGCTTTTATTGTAGATCAATCTTGCATGTTGCTAAATGCATTTTCTGCATTTACTGAATGATCATATAGGTTTTCTTTGATTCCCTGAACATTATTTCTTTTAAGATTTTATTTACGTATTTGAGAGACAGAGATTGAGTGAGCACAAGTAGGGGGACTGGCAGAGGGAGGGCGAGAAGTAGGCCTCACGGTGAGCAGGGAGCCCTATGTTGGAATTGATTCCAGGATGCTTACATCATCACCTGAGCCAAAGGCAGATGCTTACCTGACTGAGCTACCCATCTGTCCCCCCTTATTGTTTTCAATTGTACGGACTAACTTCTGAATATTAAGCAAACCATGCAATAGTCAGAAGGTATTATTCATTTTAGATATTGCCAAATTAGATTTACTAAGATTTGGCTAAAGATCGTTGTTTGTCTGTATTCCTGAGAGGCACCGGTCTACATTCTCCTTTCCTTGTAATACTGTTTTCTGGTTTGGGTGTTAGGGGTTTGCTTGTGCTACTGAGAAGACATAAAACAATCCTAAATGTGTAAACTTAACAAGAATACATGAATATATGAAATATAAGAATCAAAAACTGACTGAACTGAAAGGGCTAAGAGACAAATGCAAAATTACGGTTGAGGACTTTGACACCCTTCTCTCAGGAAGTGACGGAACTACTGGACAGAAATTTAGCAAGCACAGAAAGAGCCTGAACGACTCCACCACTAATAACCAATGGGATCTAATATCAATAGAACATTCTACCCAGTAAGAGCAGATGACACTTGTCCAGGTTCTTTTTAAGCACAAATGGAACATTCACCAAGAGAGAAAGACCATACTCCGGATCATAAAGTAAATATCAAACAATTTAAAGAAAGTGAAATACAGGGGTGCCCGGGTGGCTCACTCTGCCTTCAGCTCAGGTCATGATCCCAGGGTCGGGGGACTGAGCCCCACATCAGGCTCCTTGTTCAGCAGGGAGTCTGCTTCTCCCTCTGCTGCTCCTCTGCTGGTGCTCTGCTCTCTCTTGCTCTCCGTCAAATAAACAAATCTTTTTTGTTGTTGTTTTATTTTTATTTTTTCCATAACCCAGCCACCTTGTCCTTCCCCTCCAAACCCCTAGCAACCCTCAGTTTGTCTCCTGAAGTTTGAGGGCTCTTATGGTTTGTCTCCTTCCCTTCTCTGTCCCATCTTATTTCATTTTTTCCCTCCCTATCCCCCACGACCCCCTGCCCTGCCTCTCAAATTCCTCATATCAGAGAGCTTATATGATCATCGTCCTTCTCTGATTGATTTTAAATAAAATGTTTTAAAAAACTGAAATACAGTGCACTTTCTGACCATAACAGAAGTAAACTAAATTTCAGTAACAGAAAGATAAAAGGACAATCTCTAAACGTTTGAAAATTAAACAGCTTACTCATGGAAAATACTTTTTTTTTCCCTAGTGAAAAAACACATGGCTTTTCCCATGTGCTTCTATTTTGTTGAATTAAATTCCAGTCAGTGAACATACAGTGTACTATTAATTTCAGATGTACAATACAGTGATTCAACACTTACATAAAATACCCAGTACTCATTAGAGCAAACATACTCCCTAATCCCCATCACCTATTTTACCTATCCCCCCAACCACCTCCCCTCTGGTAACCATCATTTTATTTTCTATAGTTAAGAGTTGTCTCTTGGTTTATCTATTTTTTTTTCTTCCCCCATGTTCCTTTTTTTGTTTCTTAATTTCCACATCATGGTACTTGATGATAATATGGTACTTATCTTTCTCTGACTTATTTCACTTAGCATAATACTCTCCAGATCCAACCACATCATTTCAAATAGCAAGTTTTCATTCTTTTTTTATGGTTGATTGATATTCCTTTGTATATATATGCCATATTTGTTTAAATTTATTTTTTATTTAAATTCCATTAATTAACATATACTCTATTGTTTTC
This sequence comes from Spilogale gracilis, assembly GCA_004023965.1. NCBI lineage: Eukaryota > Metazoa > Chordata > Mammalia > Carnivora > Mephitidae > Spilogale > Spilogale gracilis. Next base: position 27,175 of record PITA01010913.1, on the reverse strand, counting down.
AGACCTAGGTCAGTGATTCATCAGTCTTATATAATACCCAGTGCTCCTTATAAAGCATGTGCTCCTAAACGTCCATCATCCAGTTATTGCAACCCCCAACTCCCGTCCTCTATAGCAAACCTCAGTTTGTTTCCTATGATTGAGTCTCTTACAATTTGTCTCCCTCTCTGATTTTGTCTTATTTTTCCTTCTCTTTCCCCATGATCCTCTGTTGTTTCTTAAATTCCACAAGAGAGTGATCATGAGAATTGTCTTTCTCTGATTCACTTATTTCACTTAGCATAATACCCTCTAGTTCCATCCATGTCACTGCAAATGACAAGATTTCATTTTTGATGGCTCTGTACTATTCTGTTTTATATATGTACAACGTCTTCTTTATCCACTCATCTGCTGGTGACATCTAGGCTCTTTCCACAGTTGGACTATTCTGGACATTGCGGCTATAAACATTGGGATGCAGGTGCCCCTTTGGATCACTACATTTGTATCTTTAGGGTAAATACCCAGTAATGCAGTTGCTGGGTCACAGGGTGGCTATATTTTCAACTTTTTGAGGAACCTCCATGCTGTTTTCCAGGGTGACTGCACCAGCTTGCATTCCCACCAACAGTGTAACAGGGTTCCCCTTTCTCCATATCCTCCCCAACATCTGTCATTTCCTGACTTGTTAATTTTAGCCATTCTTGACTGGCATGAGGTGGTATCTCACTGTGGTTTTAATGTGTATCTCCCTGATGCCGAGTGATGTTGAGCATTTTCTCATGTGTCTATTGGTCATGTGGATATCTTCTTTGGAGAAATGTCTCTTGATGTCTTCTGCCCATTCTTGATTGGATTACTTGTTCTTTGGGTGTTGAGTCTGATAAGTTCTTCATGGACTTTGGATACTAGTCCTTTGTCAGATATGTCATTTGCAAATATCTTCTCCCATATTCCGTAGGTTGCCTTATAGTATTCGTGACTGCTTCCTTTGCTTAATCTTGATGAAGTCCCCCAGTAGTTCATTTTTGCTTGTGTCCCTTGCCTTTGGATAAGTTTCTAGAAAGAAGTTGCTGTGGCCAAGGTCGAAAAGGTTGCTGCCTGTGTTCTACTATAGGATTTTGATGGATTTCTATCTTACATTGAGGTCTTTCTTCCACTTGACTTTTTTTTTTTTTAAAGATTTCATTTATTTGACAGAGAGAAACACAGCCAGAGAGGGAACACAAGCAGGGGGAGTGTGAGAGGGAGAAGCAGGCTTCCCACCGAGCAGGGAGCCCGATGTGGGACTCGATCCCGGGTCTCCGGGATCATGACCTGAGCCGAAGGCAGTTGCTTAACCAACTGAGCCACCCAGGCGCCCCTCTACCACTTGACTTTATCTTTGTATATGGTGTAAGACAATGGTCGAGTTTCATTCTTCTGCATATGGCTGTCAATTTTCCCAACATCATTTCCTGGAGAGACTGTCTTTTTTCCACTGGATAGTCAGTCCTGTTTTGTCAAAGATTAGTTAGCCATAAAGTTGAGGGTTACTTCTGGGTTCTCTATACTGTTCCACTGATCTACGTGTCTGTTTTTGTTCCCATACCATACTGTCTTGATGATTACAGCTTTGTAATAGAGCCTGAAGTCCAGCATTGTGATGCCACAAGCTTTGGTTTTCAACAGTCGATGTATCCATTAAGTCCTTCTAGTCCAGAGGGTCACTGGCTATTCAGGGTCTACTCAGATTCCATACAATTTTAGGATTATTTGTTCCAACTCTATGAAAAAAGTTAATGGTATTCTGATGGGGATTGCAGTAAATGTATAGATTGCTTTGCAGAGCACAGACATTTTAACAATATTTGTTCTTCCAAATCGTAAGCATGGAATGTTATTCCACTTCTTTGTGTCTTCCTCAATTCCGTTCATGACAGTTCTATAGTTTTCTGAGTACAGATCCTTTGCCTCTTTGGTCATGTTTATTCCTAGGTATCTTATGCTTTTGGTCATTTTATATCCTGTCATTTGGTGAATTACTGTGTAAGTTCTAGCAAGTTTGGGGTTGAGCCTTTTGGGTTTTCCACATAAAGTGTTATGTCATCTGCAAAGAGTGGCAGTTTGACTTCTTTGCTGATTCAGATATCTGTTATTTCTTTTTCTTGTCTGACATGGGGAGCTAGGACTTCTACTACAATACTGAGCAACAGTGGTGACAGGACATCCCTGCAGTGTTCCTGACCTTGGGGGAAAAACTCTCAACTTTCCCCCATTGAGAATGATATTCACTGTGGACTTTCCATGGAGGGCTTTTGCTGATATTGAGGTATGTTCCCTCTATCCCTACACTGTGAAGTTTTGATCAAGAAAGGATGCTGTACTTTGTCAAATGCTTTTTCAGCATCTAGTAAGAGTATCATATGGTTCTTGTTCTTTCTTTTATTAATGTACTGTGTCACACTGATTGATTTGAGGATGTTAAACCAATCTTGCAGCCCAAGAATAAATCCCACTGGGTCATGCTGAATAATCCTTTTAATGTACTGTTGGATCCTATTGGGTAGTACCTTGGTCAGAATTTTTGCATTCATATTCATCAGGGATATTGGACCATAATTCTCTTTTTTGGTGTGATCTTTGTCAGGTTTGGGGATCAAGGTAATGCTGGCCTCAGATAATTAATTTGGAAGTTTTCCATCCATCTCTAGTTTTTGAAAGCACTTCAGAAGAATTTATTAATTCTCCTTGACATGTTTGGCAGAATCCCCTGGGAAGCCATCCAACCCTGTACTCTTGTTGTTGGGAGATTTTTTGATTACTACTTCAATTTCCTTGCTAATTGTGGGTCTGTTCAGGTTTTCTATTTCTTCCTAGTTCAGTTTTGGTAGTTTATATATCTCTCGGAACGTACCCGTTTCTTCCAGATTACTTAATTTGCTGACATACAGTTGCCCATAACATGTTCTTATAATTGTATTTCTTCAGTGTTGGTTGTGATCTCTTCTCTTCCATTCATGATTTTATTATTTGGGTCCTTTCTCTTTTCTTTTTGGTAAGTCTGGCCAGGGTTATCAATCTTATTAATTCTTTAAAAGAACCAGCTCCTAGTTGTTGTTTTTGTTTTTTAATATTTTATTTATTTGACAGAGTGAAACACAGCCAGAGAGGGAACACAAGCAGGGGGAGTGGAAGAGGGAGAAGCAGGCTTTCTGCCGAGCAGGGAGCCCGATGTGGGGCTCAATCCCACGTCTCCGGGATCATGACCTTAGCCGAAGGCAGTCGCTTAACCAACTGAGCCACCCAGGCGCCGCCAGCTTCTAGTTTTGTTTATCTGGTCTACTGTTCTTTTGTTTCATTTCGTTGATTTGTTCGAATCGTATTAGTTCTCCTCTCCTGCTGGGTTTAAGCTTTCTTTGCTATTCTTTCTCCAGGCGTAAACTTGTATATTTGAGACCTTTCTTGTTTTCTGAGAAGGAAGTTCTATATACTTCCCTCTTAGGACCACCTTTGCTGCATCCCAAAGGTTTGAACAGCTGTGTTTTCATTTTCACTCGTTTCCATGAATTTTTAAACTCTTTGATTTCCTGGTGACTGACTCATTCTTTAGTAGGGCGCTCTTTAGCCTCCACGTATTTGAGTTCTGTCCAAATCTCCTCTTGCGACTGAGTTCACGTTTCAAAGCACTGTGGTCTGAAAATATGCAGGCAATATCTCAATCTTTTAGTACCAGTTGAGACCTGATTTGTTGACCCAGGATGTGATCTATTCTGGAGAATATTTTCAGGAGAACTTGAAAGAATGTGTATTTCGTTACTTTAGGACAGAATGCTCTGAATATATGTCAGGTCAATCTGATCCACTGTGCCATCCGAAGCCCTTGTTCCTTGTTGATCTCCTGCTTAGATGATCTGTCATTGAACTGAGTGAGGTGTTAAAGTCCCCTACTATTATTTGTTTTTATCAATGAGTTTAATTTTGCTATTAATTGGTTTATATAACTGGCTTCTTCCATGTTAGGGGCATAAATACTTACAATTTTTATATCTTTTTGTTGGATAGATCCTTTAATTATAATACAGTGTCCTTCCTCAAATTTTATTAGTCTTTGGCTTAAAATCTAATTTGTCTGATATAAGGATTGCTACCCCAGCTTTCTCTTGATGTCGATTAGCATGATAAATGGTTTTTCACCCCCTCAGTTTCAATCTGGAGGTGTCTTTGGGTCTAAAATGAGTCTCTTGCAGGTGGCATATCGATGGGTCTTCCTCTTTCAGTCAATCTGACACCCTGATAGAAGGACTATAAACACACAGGTGAACACAACAGAACAATATACACTATTCTGAGTGTATTCTGGTCTGTTCGTTAGAAGAAACTATACCCCAAAACTGTAAAGAAAGAGAAACATATAGATACAGAAATAAAATACATGAGAATGATAGAATGTAACTCTAACAATGAAAATTAAAAAATACTTTAACCAAAAAGAAAGAAAAAAAAAAGAGAGAGAAAATATAATCAGACAGATGATGAGAACAGGGTAATACACTAGATTTTAGGGGTACTTTGGTCTGTTAGAAGAAACTGCATCCCAAAATTGTAAAGAAAGAAAAACGTGTGTGTATGTGTGTGCATGCACATACACATATATACACATATATATATACATATATATACCTATATATGCATGTGTATATATACACACACATACTTACACATACAAAAATAAAATTAAATACAATGAATGAAAGAACAGAATGTGGGCGCCTGGGTGGCTCAGTGGGTTAAAGCCTCTGCTTTCGGCTCAGGGTCCCACATCGGGCTCTCTGCTCAGCAGGAGCCTGCTTCCTCCACTCTCTCTGCCTGCCTCTCACTTGTGATCTCTCTCTCTGTCAAATAAATAAATAAAATTAAAAAAAAAAAAAAGAAAGAACAGAATGTAAAGGTAAAGACAAAAATTTTGAAAGATTTTTTTTAAAAGAGTGGCTAAAATAGGAAACTGGTTGATAAAGAGAAAAAAAATGAAAATTGAAAGCTTAAGAATCCTGGCAAAAAAAAACATCAATTCTATATACTATTTTTCCCCTAGCACTGGAGTTTTACAGTTCTGTGTGACTGGTGAACTGGGTCTTGGCTTAATGTTCTTGTGGATCTTCTGCGAGAATTCTCAAGTTTCTTTGCCCCAGACAGAACTGCACCACCCTTGCCAGGGAGCCTGGCTAAGGACGCTGCTCAGGATTGTTCTATGTGGTTTTTGTTTCCTCGAGGCTTTCCGAGCCCTGTAGCGGATGAGAATGAAAATGGCCAACCTCCCAATCTCCAGTCCCAGAGCTGAAAGTTCAGGGCCCCACCCTTCCGACACTCTCAGAGAAAAACAGTCAATCACTCCTATCTCCCTGGACTCTGCATTCTGTGCTCACCCAGCCTGTGACCAAGGGTTTCTATTTCAGTCACATAAGCCCCATTCACCGCTCCAAACCCTGCAGACTCCTGCAGTGTGCACCTGTGCAGCTCTTCCCAAGGGACGGAAGGGAGTCTCACCGTGGTTCTGCCACTTGCTGGGCCCTTGTTCTGAGAGCGATCACTCAACTGTGCAGGGGTTCACAGTTTACAGCAACAACAAGCTGAAAGCCCACTCCTGGGCTAACTGATTGCAGTCAGCTTCCCCACTCGGATACCTGGGAACTCTGCTGCATTCAGGCACCCTGGTCTTTCTGTGACCCCGGGGAGCCTGAGATCACCCTGTCCCACCTAGGACACTGCCCTGCTTCACCACCTGAGAGCCTTTCAGGCAGGGATGTCCCTCACTGGAGCAAACTTGTACAAGCTCTGATTTTGTGCTCCACTGTTTTATCACATTCCATAGCTGGCTTACAGAGGATCCTTCCCCCTGTGGTTTATCTTCCCATATATCACCTCGGGTTCACTTGTCTGTACCTCCTACCTTGCAGAAAGTGGTTACTTTACTATTTGTAGAATTGCAGCAATTCTTTCCTTAGATCTCCGGTGGAGTGCACAAGTGTTCAGAATGATCTGACCGCTATTTAGCTCGACCTGAGACTAGACGAAACTAAGATCTCCTATTCCTCTGCCATCTTGGACTATCTACACCACATCTTCTTTATCCGTTTATCAAGTGATGGACATTTAGGCTCTTTCCATAATTTGGCTATTGTAAATAATGCTGCTGCAAACAGCAGGGTGCACGTATCCGTTTAAATTGGTATTTTTGTATCGTTCCTATAACACCTAGCAGTGCAACAGGGTAGTTTTATTTTTAACTTTTTGAGGAACATCCACACTGCTTTCCAGAATGGTTGCACCGCTTTGCATTCCCACAAACAGTGCAAGAGGCTTCCTTGAGGGAAATTTTAAAACATATTGAATTAAATGAAAACTAAAACACAACATATCAAAATCTTTGGGATTAATTAACTTATAGAATGAAATGATTACATTGGAAAAGACAATCTCAAATCCATACTCTAAGCTTCCACTTAAAGAAATTAGAAAAGTAAAAGCTAAATCAAACCGAATCTGTGGAAGAAAGAAAACAGTAAAGAGCAAAAATCAAAGAAACTGAAAACATAAAGAAAACAAAAAAGGTGAACGAATAGCTATTTTTCTAAAGAAGACATATACATGGCCAGCAGACACATGAGAGGATGCTTAACATCACCCATCATCAGGGAAATGCAAAACAAAACCACTATGAGATTATCGCCTCACACCTATTATCATAATGACTAAAACCAAAGACACAAGAAATACCAAGAGTTGGCAAGGATGTGGAGAAAAAGGAACCCTCAAGTACTATTAGTGGGAATACAAGTTGGCAGAGCCAACTGTAGAAAACAGTATGAAGGTTCCTTAAAAAATTAAAAAGAATTACTGTATGATCCAGTACCACTACTGGCTCTTTACCCAAAGAAAATGAAAACAAATTTGAAAAGATAAATGCAACCCCTATGTTTACTGCAGCACTGCTGATAACAGTCAAACAAAGGGAAGCAACCCAAGTATCCACTGACAGATAAGTGGATAAAAAAAGATGTGGTATCCACATATAATAGAATACTACTCGGCCATAAAAAAAGAATAAAATCTTGCCATTTGCAACAACATGGTTGATACAATGCTAAGTGAAATAAGTCAGCCAGAGAAAGACAAATACCATATGATTTCACTCCAATGTGCAAATTAAGAAACAGAACAAATGAACATGGGGGTGGAGGGTGGAGAAAAAAAGACGTAAAACAAGAAACAAGATACTCTTAACTGTAGAGAATAAAATGATGGTTGCCAGAGTGGAGGTGGGCGGGGGCGCGGGTGAAGCAGGCGAAGAGGATGGGAGTACCCATATCGTTATGAGCACTGAATAATGTATACAATTTCTGTATCATTATATTGTACACTTGAAACTTGTATAATACTCTATGTTAATATTACTTGAATAAAAAAATAAAGTGAACCATGATAAATTATTTAAAAAGATCAATGAAACCAAGCGTCTAGAAGGACTGACAAAGAAAAAAAATAAACATGAATTACTAATATTAGGAATTAAAAGGGATTATCACTACAGCTGCCACAAATAACAGCTGCCTTTAGCTCAGGTTATGGCATGATCCCAGGGTCCTGGGATCAAGTCCCATGTAGGGCTCCCTGCTCAGCAGAGAGCCTGTGTCTCCCTCTCTCCCCTGCTTGTGTTCTATCTCCCACTATCTCTCTCTCAAATAAATAAAATCTTTAAAAAAAAACCAAAAAACCCTCTTAATGATAGAGAACAATCTGAGGGTTGATGAAGGGAGGTGGGTGGGGGATGGGCTAGATGGATGAGGGGTATTTAAGGATGGCACCTGTTGTGATAGGCACCAGGTGTTTACTTACGTGATAAATCACTGAATTCTACTCATGAAACCAATATTGGATTGTATGTTAGCTAACTAGAATTTAAATAAAAATTTGAAAAAAAAAATCGTAAGAGAAAATACACTTACACTACTATATTGTATTTATCAAAAAAAATCCACACAGAAGTGGACCCATGCAGTTCAAAACTGTACTATTCAAGTGTCAACTATAGATAAACTGATTGGTGCTTATGGCTGGAGAAAGTGAACTTGCAGTTTAAAAACCTCCCAGAAAAGAAGAAAATCTCCATATGCCAATGGCTTCACTGGTGAATTTTACCAATACTAAAGAAAAAAATAAAATCAATGTTAAAACCATCTCTTCCAGAAATGCGAAGAGCAGAGAACACTTCCAAATTCATTTTATGAGGCCAACATTACCCTGATACCAAAACAAGAGAAAGATAATGCAAGAAAATACAGAATATGAATGCAAAATACAAATGCATTTAAAAATCCCTGACAAAATATTAGAAGTCATAACCCAGTTAAGTTGGAAGTAGCAAAAAGAATTTATACAAACACAAACATACATACACAGACACAGACACACATACCAAAAATAAAAGCATACTTCAAAAACCAAAATTAGTAACACTCCCTTCCAAATCAAAATTCTTTCTTTTAAATACAGAAAGATCTATCCATAATAAAACTTTTATTCTCCAGACTGTCTAAGCAAAAAGAATTCATTCCATGAATCCCTACTGGAACAATTAATACCAGTGCTAATTTACGTCCAGTAACATTTCCTTCTTTTCACTCACTAGCTTCAGGAGTTTGCCTTAACTGGGTAAAACCAAAGGAAATATATGCCACCCTTCTGGGAACAGCATTTGGTTCAAGAACAGGCACAAATTAGATAATAAGCCAATTAGAAATAACAATGAGTTTTATGCTGAAGCTTCTTAGAAAATCAAGTGCTCCCTTCTCTATGTGTTCTCTTTGCTATAGACGTGGTAATATGAACTTAGCTTCGAGCTGAGGCAACCAGTCTAAAGATATCAACACCCACAAGAAAACAGAGAAAAGACATAAACAAAAAGCTTAGCTGGACTCCAATCTATGCTAGGACTTCACTAAGCTGATTAAATTTCTTTTACTTTAAGCCATTTTGAAATGGGCTTTCTATTATCTGCGCAGAAAGACTCATATAATGCCAAGGGCTAACTATTAGAAGTCAGAGGACCACTGATTGCAGTTACCATATAAAAGAATTGTTTTCATAATCACAGCTAACAAAATGGAAAAGGATACATTTTAAGTTATTCCCCATATAATCTTAAACACTGTAAGTTTCCATACTCGCCTCTACGTTCCTGTATGTTCAATAGCAGTCTATATGTTCCGTAACAGAGAGGCTATACTTTTAAAGTTCCTTTTAACGCTAAGATTCTGATTCTGTAAAGGCAAACTGAATTTGGGATGTCAAATGAGAAACTCAGACTTCTTCTATTTAAACAACAAAAAAAGTTTAAAAAAAAAAAAGGTTTTTTTTTCACACTCCTAGCAAGAATACGGGATGCAAAAAAAAGAACAGAATAAGTGGGAAACAAAATCTTGAATTTATTTATTAATCCTTTAATAAGCAGTGTATCTAAATATATAAAACAAAATAAACAATCAAGGACCCATCCCTACTTAGCTTATTTGGTGGGAAAAAATTGTAACCACTCAAAAATTTTAATAAAGAAGATACAAGCACCTAATTTTGATTACTGAAAATTCTACAGATTGCATTTTCACTTTTTCCACCATTTCACTAGAACTTTCTTCTCACAGTGGGTTTTTTTCCTGTGTTATGCTATTTGTTTTTCTGTCTTTCGAGTCTACTGAAACAGTGTAGAATGGAGATTAGAAAAAGGGACCTTGGCACTAGACTGCTGGGATTCAAATCTTGGCTCTATTATTTACTGGGCAAGTCAGTTAACCTTAACTGTGCTTCATTTCCTCATCTGTAAGATGGAAACCTGCCTCTTATGGTTGTTTTAAACGCAAAATAAATTCGTTTGCATAAATCTCTAAAACCAGCCCTCAGTACATAAGTACATTTATTACTCTGCTTGGGCTGAGATAATGAAATATATAGACTAGGAGACTTAAACAAGAGAAATTTATTTTCTCATAGTTCTGGAGGCTGTAAAGTCCAAATCAAGGTTCCAGATTTTGGTGAAGGCTTGTAGACATCCATCTTCCTACTATGCCCTCATAGGACCTTTCCTTGGTGCATGTGCGCATGGGAGAGCGAGCCTTGGTGTTTCTTCTTCTCTTAAGGGCTCCAGCCCTACGTATCAGATTAGGGCCCCACACTTAGACGACCTCATTTAACTTTACTAACTCCTAAAGGCTCTATCTCCATATATACTGACTTGGGGGGTTAGAGTTTCAACATATAAATTTAAGGGGGATGCAATTCAGTCCACAGCAATATGAACTATATAAATACTATTGACGTTTCTATTAATGTGCATGTATGTTCTATTGTTGTGCATAGAACAATTGCCTTATTCACAAACCAAACTACAGAATCCCTAAAGTTACTGATCTCTTGCCAGACTGTAGCAAAAAAGATAAAACCTTTTATGAAATGTACTTAATTGCTTTCATTTACATGGCAGTCCCTCTGAAATGGAGGCCTGCTGCCCAAACCTTGCCTCTGTACCTAGTTAACTCAGAATGAAGTGCTCATTTTGTAAAGTCTCCCTTTCCAACTCTAACTTCCTTTAACTTTTAGGATCAACAGATAACTCTCAGTTTACCCCCTAAATCAGCTGAAGGGCTCTAATAACCAGTGGGCAAGCACTCACCTGACAACCATGTGAACCTGCCATGCCCTAGTCATTTACCAACCTAACCAAAGAGTCACCCACAAAGTTTACATTTGAAGAAGTCTGGCAAAACTGCCACAAATTAAAACCGTCTTTCATTAAACAACAACAGAAAAAAACCTATTGTTTTTAAAAAGAAAAAAGAAATAAGTCAAAACTTCTCCATTAGGATTTTAACAAAACGTTCAGTTAAGAAACAAATACCCCCTTTGCTCCCTAAAAGGAAAGACATTTTGACTTACAAGGAACAGAATTTTTAATTACCTGAAAACTCATTTATATTCTGAATTTAAATTCAGCAAACAATCCTCCCTTAGACAGTCGTTGCAATGATTAAATGAAATAATATATGTTATTTACCTACTACCTTGCCTAGGACCTGTATCTCTGATAAATGTTAATACAGTAGATTTTCTGAGAAATAAGGTTTAAGAAAACGAGTAGAAAATTAGCATCCAACTCTTACTTTCAGTACACATTTATATCACAATCCTTTAAAAGGACTCACGGTTCGCCACTGACTTTAATACAAAGAAATCCTTCTTGAAGAGAGGATCAAATTTTAATTAACCATTAAATACAATGTCTTTTCCTGCACCAACATCTCACAATGGAGCATCCACAAAGCAATGGGAACTCTTCTATCTGTAATCTCTGCTGAGGAAACATGCTTTATTTCATTAAGTGATAGACGCTAACTTAAATATTGTTTTAAAAGATCTCTAGTGTCTCTTTGATTACCTAAAGGAAAATTTCCCAATATTCCTCCATCCCAACATCTCTCAAATCTGGGAGATTTTCTGTCATTTTATTTTTTACAAAAAATAACCAAGCAATAAGCAACTTATAAGAGAAACCACAGTATTAGAAAAATTCTTCCAAAGAGCACAGAGAAAAATGTTGTCATTTAGATTACTGTGGTGGCACATTATAATCAGTAAAGATAACTACACTGCATACTAGTTATAACTAGTATGTTTGCCTTTCTACCCCTTAAGATTTTCTTGCCTTCACCTATCATTACTTAAAAGATATCCATCACATCAAGAAAAACTGAGAACGGGGAAAGAGGTGAATTCGATAAAGAACAGCTTGATAATTCTCAAGATTTGTCCTTCTGTTAAGTAAAAGTTGTTAAGTAAATTAACTTACTTCTTTAAACTGAGAAGTTAAACAAGTGGAGTGAACTGAAGAGAGGTGGAAAGTTAGAACGAACTAACGTTGAACACAGACCGCTCTTTCCCAGACCTCCATCCACACACACATCAATCTTTCCCTTGGAACCATGAATGTACAACATAACCCACTCACCTTACCAACCAAATCACCCTGGGCATGTGACTTGTTTATACATACACAAGACTACTGCTTTCTTGTGCATTCCCTCCTCCTCTATAATATGAGGAGTATCAGAACCATGTTGAAAACAAATTACAAACAGGTACCAAACTTCCCTGATATTAAAGAAAAAGCAAGGCAGAAAAAGCTTCAAAATACTCAGAAAAATGACTATAGCATCTGAATATATATAGAAAATCTACCACATCCTCTGTATATTCCAAAGTAACTATCACTAAATCTTGACTGAAACTTGCAAAATAAAAAAGAAACAAAGTACATGGTAAGTACTTACTATAATTCAAATTATTGTTACATAGAAATACTCGGGTTTTATAAAGTACTTAAAAAGTTAGATTCTGTTTTAAAGATGGAGGTAGAAAGTGGATGTATAATTAGAAGAAGTAAACTTACCGAATATATTAGTGGAGTGTCCTTTCCGTGCAATAGGTCTGAGTTCATTATGTCCCCATCCGTATATCCTATAATTATCCCAGGCATGTTTCATCATCTGAGACAGGAAAAATTACAATCCATCAATTTGCACTACTCACAGACTGTTATGTCATCTATCTAGATCATCCATCACTACAGACTTACCCATTTTCCCGTATCTCCTATATTAGGATATTTTTCTATTAACATTTGTACTGGTGTGATAACACACATAACCATGTTTAACCTCAGTCAAATCTACACAACAGAAAATAAGAAAAAAACAAAACAAAACAAAACAAAAAAACAACAAAAAAAAAACCTGGCCTGCAGATTGTATTTTGCCAACTCCCAACCTAAACAAAATGACCAGGTACATGTGATTCAAGTAGCAGCAATTAAGTCATCTTTATGCATAGACGAAGGGACTTTCGATTTGCAGTCTCACGGTCTAAGTAATATATCACCTTGGAGATGATGGGGGCTAACACTCTCCCAACATGGAGAAACTAAACAACAAAAGGACAGACGAGCACATTATTAACAGTGGCATCTAAGACGTGGACTTAGCCAAGCCGAGCTTGAAGCCCTAGTTTAAAGGCACTAAGCTAGTAAATAATTCCCTTTATCAACTAGTTTGAACTGCACGTCTCACAACCCAAGGGCTCCAAGCTACACAACAGCAGTGTATTTAATTATATAACAGTCTTTAATAGTGGACTGTGGTATATCGAAAATCTCTTCAATTACCAGTATACTATTCATTAAAATATTCCTCAATTTGTTTTTTTGCACCTTGCATTATTCAGACACCAAAACCAGACAAAGACATTACAAGGAAACTGAAAACCAATATATCTCAAAAACACAGATTCAGAATTCCCTACAGAGGGACGCCTGGGTTGCTCAGTCGGTGAAACGTCTGCTTTCGGCTCAGGTCAGGATCCCAGGGTCCTAGGAGAGAGCCCCGCATCAGGCCCCTTGCTCAGCGGGGAAGCCTGCTTCTCTATCTGCCGCTCCCCTGCTTGTGCCCGCGCTCGCTCACGCGCACGCTCTCTCTCTTCTCTCTCTCTCTCTCTGGCAAATACATAAAATCTTTAAAAACACACATACACACAAAATTCCTTAGCGAAAATTAGCAAGAGAGAGAGGATACTGCATAATGATCAAGTACCCTTTAACCTAGGAATAGAAGACTAATTTAACATTCAAACATCAATCAATATAATTCGGAATAATATAAAGGAAAAAAAATCATTTTATACACATTACTGTGTATAAGGAGAATCCTAAGCAATCTAAAAAAGAAAAATCCATGGGAACTAATAAATGACTTCAATAAAGTAACAAGGAAACAAGTTTAGAAAACTAAAATCATATATATATCTATATGCTAGTAATAAGCAACAGAAATGGAAATTAAAAAGCAATTCCATTTATACTGGCACCAAAAACATGAAATATTTCAGAATAAATATAACACGTAGAAGAACTATATACTGAGAACTATAAAACACTGCTGAGAAATCAAAGAAAACCTAAATTAGTGGAAACATGTTCATGGAACACTGAATATTGTTAATAATTCTCCCCAATTCATCTACAGATTCAATAAAATCCCAATCAAAATCCAGCAACCGTCTATTTTCATAAAGAAGCTAATTTTGGAAGGTAAAAGACCTAAAAACACCAAAGCAATTTTTAAAAAGAATGAAGTTGGAGGATTTGACCTGCTGTCAAGCTTACTGTAAGTTAAAGTATTCAATACAGTGTCCTACTGGCATTAAGGGTTATGGAATAGGTATGAGTCCAGAAAGAGGCTCAACACCTACTGATCTTGTCATTTGATTTTGAACAAAAGTGCCAAGGTAATTCAACAGGAAAAAGGATAATCTTTTCAACAAATTGTGCTGAAAACAACTAGAAGGCCCTATGGGCAAAAACTGACGCACAGCCCTTACTTCAGACAATAAACAAAAAATTAACTGGCAACAGATCACAGACGGAAATGTCAAAATTAAAACTAAAATGTGTGCCACACAAATACTTGTACACAAATGTCCACGGCAACTTTAGCCAAAAACTGGAACAAATGTTGAACAAAGTTCAATAGGTGAATGAATAAAACAAGTTATGTTATCCCCATATAATGGAATACTACTAAGGAAAAACTGACCTTTGTGTGCAATCTACATAGATGAATCTCAAAAAAATTATGACAAGCAGAAGCCCAGAAACAAAGTATCACATACTTTCATACTTGAGGATTCCATGTGACTGAAACCCTAAAAAAGACAAACTTAATCTATAATGACTAAAAGTAGATCAGTGGTTGCCTGGGACCAAGGAATCAGGCAGAATGACCAGAGAGGGACACAAGAGAAACAGTTTTGAGATTATAAACATCTTGCTAAGAGCTGTTATACAGGTACATACACCTGTCAAAAGCCATCCACAAGCAGTACTCTTAAAATAGGTACGTTTCATTTTCTACAAAACGATAAATTGTCTCAGAAAGATAAATTTTTTTTAAAAAGATTTTATTTATTTGGCAGAGAGAGAGACAGAGCACAAAAGCAGGGGGAGAGGCAGAGAGAGAGGGAGAAGTAGGCTCTGTGCTAAGCAGGGAGCCCTACATGGGACTTGATTCCAGGACCCTAGGGTCATGACACGACCTGAGTTAAAGGCAGCTGTTTGACCGACTAAGCCACCCAGGCACCCTTCACCTGTTTTTTTCTATTTATCACTTTAATTTGAAATACAGTTTATAGTATTTTTCTTGATTTTTTTTTAGTTATTCTATTTCTTGATTTTTTTTTAAAAAGGCTTAGGTATATACCAAATTCTCCTATAGTTAGGATAATATAGCTCTTTTATATCACTACCTCAACATTGATATACTTCCCCACATGGAGTTCTCTGGCCCACATCCTCCCCATGTAATTAACAACCTGTTTTTCTTATAATTATTATATTACTTTACACAACTTTTGTTTTTCCCCGCTCTTCATTTTTACTTGCCTGAGAATTTGGGGGGTTTGGTTTGCTTAGGTTTTTAAGGCAACAATTTTGAATTTACTTCCAAATTATACCTGAGCTTCAAAACTTGTCTCAGTATAATCCAACACATCAGAAAGACTATGAGTTCCATTTTATCCTGACACAGCCTTCCTGAAGCTCTCTATCCCTCCTGCGCTAACGGTGACTTCTGTTCTCTGGCTAAAGTACAGCAGTCACCCTGCTGAGCCTTTATTCAGAAGCTTGAGAATGCCCTTCCTTTTTCTCTTTAGTGACAGATCCCCTGTTGCCAAAATCTCCTCTCTTCCTATTTTTGTGCTGAAGCATATTTTCCAGTAGCAATCCGAGCAAATGACTAAATTTGCCCTCAGATTTGATTTACAATTTGGCTGAATATATAATTCTTTCTAAGCCATCGCTCCACTCTCGCCAGTTTCCAATATTATGGTTGAGCATCTGAGGTGCCATTATATACGATCCCGTCTTTTGAGTGGAACCATTTTTTTTTCCTCTGTAAATTTTTAGGATCTATTTTTGAATGCCTATTTTTCTAAAATTTCTGTAGGAATCTTTTTTTTTTTCCTCTGTTATTTTGCTCATTGTCCCATGCCTGGTTGTTCCATCCTTTCAATCTGTAAACTCACATTCTTTAGTTTTAGCCAATTTTCTTAAATTGACGACTTCTCTATTTTCCACATCTAATCACTTGTTACATGTTCCTGACGGATCTTACTGTCTTGTTTGCCTAATCTCTTTGTTCTACTGTGAGACTTGCTCAATTTTATCTTCCAACTCTTATACTGAATTTTAAAATTCTATCATACTTTTTAATTCCTAAGAGCTCCTTCATATTCTATAAATGTCCCTTTTCATAACTTACTGTTCTCATGCATTCCATTTTTGTCACTATAATGACGTTAATGGGGGGGGGGTCCTTCTCATATTGTTTCTGTATTCTCTGGATTCCTGAATTCTTCCATCTGTTTTGTTCTCTAATGTGAGAAACGTTCCTGAAAGGCCTGGTGATCTTTGGTTTGCTCTTCACGTAAGAGGGAAGCACTTACAAGATAATTAAATGCTGTCAGTGAATGAGCCAAACTTGAGTTGAGCCGCATCTTAGGGAGCACAGGTGAAACCCAGAGGTTTTCATTGAGGAACAGTGTAGGTCTTTTCTCTTGGGCCAGTCTCCCCAGAGAGAAGTCCATCCGTCTTCTGCTTATTGAATAGAAAAACCTGGCTGCCAGAATTCTGGGAAAGTGGTCTCAATACTCAGAACACTTTTCACTTATTCCCTCCACTCTAACCACCTTTTTTGCGTTTTCCCTCCACCATAACTGGCATTCCTAGAATCCATACCTCCTCTAATTTATCTCTCCAAAAGGTACACTTTAGTCTTTTGTTGGGGAAGGGAAGGCAGCAGCTAGGATGCCTAAGCTGGAGAACTGGAGATCTAAGAGTTAAGAGCACTTTTTAAAATTTTCAAATAATCCCCTCCCAGGGCGCCTGGATGGCTCAGTGGGTTAAAGCCTCTGCCTTCAGCTCAGGTCATGATCTCAGGATCCTGGGATCGAGGCCTGCATAGGGCTCTCTGCTCAGTGGGGAGCCTGCTTCCTCCTCTCTCTCTCTGCCTACTTGTGATCTTTCTCTGTCAAATAAATAAATAAAATCTTTAAAAAATAAAAAAAAATTTTTAAATCCCCTTCCAAATGACATTGTATACCCCTTCCTTCAGAAGTAAACAATATCTCTAATTCTTGAAACTTTCAGGTATTCCTCAGTTACATCACCTTGCCTCTTGTTAGTTTCTTCCCCTAGAAGCTTAAGTTTCAACTTTCTCTGCCTGCTAAGCCAGTGACCATAATGTTTAATAAGAGCCTATAAAGGAGGTCTTAATATGTTTCATGCTGACATGTAAGAAGACTGGATATTACGGTGTGCTCCAAAGGGTTAACTCACCAGGTCTGGGTTGTCTGAGCCCTATAAAGAAAGATTTGGCTTGTGCCAGACTCCTAGCAAATAACCACTAAATCTTACTATCCTGCCTTTTAGAATATCTTCGGTTCAGTGTAGGCTTGGGCCATGTCAGGCAGTTTACCCTTACAGCGTGATTTACGGTGGGGGCCTTGGGTCACATGGCAGTAGCCTGACCTTGGGAAGTGTTGGAGAACTAGGTCAGCCACACCTACGCAATGAACCTCAAATAAAAACCCTGGACACCAAGGCTGAGGTGAACTTCCCTGGTTGGCGATACTTCCTTACCACACATCATTGCTGGGACAGTTAAGCACTGTCCATAGCACTCCACTCAAAGAGAAGAGCTAGAAACTTGCATCTGGTACCTTCCGGACTCTGTCATTCGGGCTTTTTCTATTACTAATTTTAATCTGCATGTTACTGCTGTAATGAACCAAAACCATGAATCCAACAGCTTTGCTGAGTTCTGGGAATACTTCTAGCAAATCACTGATGCTGTGGGTGGTCTTGGGAGTCCCCTAAACACTATTATTCAAATTACTACGTACATAAGAAAGTATTTCAATAAATTCTAATGACATCTAAAAAACAGCAGGTCAGTCATCTCAAAAAAAAAAAAAAAAAAAAAAATCTGTCAATGTTTCCCCAGTACAGTCCAAAGAAAGTGCCTTTAGCAGCCAGGACATAAGAGAGACTCCAGAGCTGAGGTAACATCAGAGCACAGCTCTATTTGAGTCCCAAGGTCAAGGCCTCATAATAATTCATAAGGCCAAGCTTTAAATACCTGCTGTATCTTTCACAGTCATTACTAGAATATATCCAAACAGATATTTACTAGTTAAACTAAACTTACTGTCTTATTTTATGATAAGCAATCTCTTTGAAATATTGCTGATGCTGTTACAACCTGACAAAATCTTCTTCACAGGCACTACTCCACCAAGAATCAGCAGGAGTTCTAATTAACAAAACTTAACTGTAGTACTCAATAAATTCAGATGTGACCACCCCCCCACACACACATGTGATGGCATTCTCTTTATCTCCAAATAATTCCTAGAATAACAAACTGAAAGACTTCTGAGACTAAACATTTAAAGAATTCTGAGGTCAATCATTCCCCATTCGTCATTCTTTTGAGACTCTTTGGAAGATATCTGCAGTATGGGCAAAGGGTTTCATGACCTATTCTTGATGGCAGATATAATGCTAATTCTTCAGAGACATGTTTATAAGGAGATCTGCACAGTATCTAACAGAGTCCCTTGTAACTAAACACTTCAGAAATTGCTTATTCAATGATAAATTATTTACAGATCTATTCTACATTATTTATAAAATGTTGAATATCAAAAGCTCTCTCAACAGAGTGGTAAAATGATCCAAACAACACTATATCAAAAATTTAAGTGTCCGATAATTGTATTATAATCCATATTAAGAAAGGTTATTGCCAACTTGGAATCTGAACTATGACCATGACCCCAAAACAAGAATGAAATATGCCACCACAGATGATACAAATGCACAGATATTTAAATCCAGTCAAATACCATAACGACTCCATATCATAAATCTGTTTTATTACCTCTTTAATTTTTTCCCTTTTCTTTCTTATGTCATTATCTTCTGGATCTCCACCATTTATACCTATTAGGTTCGGTATAGGGACTGGTGGCAGTGGCTTCTTCTCTTTTGTCTTCATCTCTTGAACTACCTTATTTTTCTCTGTCTGAATTTCTGCTCGAATTTCCTCTCTCGACTTTTTTAATTTTTCTTTTGCTTCTTCCAAGGCCTTCTCGTGATCTGCTCGAATTTTATTTCTCAAACGTTCCTCTTCTTCCCTAGAAGAGAAAAATAAGAAAAGAACTGGTAAGAATAATCCTCAAGAACTTCAATCTTTGAACATTAAAGTTTCTTCCACCAGACCCTGAGACGTGTTTCTTACTCCAGCCATTAAAAAGTAAGGATGATCTGTGAGAGAGACTCAGGTCTATCTACCCTAATAGGACAAACATAACTTGGTGTGAGCCTGGATACTGAAGACCAAACACTTTACAAGGTGGAAGAGGAGGGAATCTAGAAAGAAAGTTACAATTGCAGGATCCAGTGAGAACAGAGAAAAGAGCAATCAGTAACTTATCAGAAGACACATGAGAAAAGAAGGGGAAAGAAAAGGGAGGAGGAAAGAGAAAAAAACAGAGAGAAAACCAGATGGGGAAGAGAAAGTTAAAAATAGAATTAAGTATGGGCAAGGGACAAAAATACAAATACAGGGTCAAGGAAAGAGATAAGTGGCAAAGGGAAGAACTAGGGAAATCTTTCATTTATTATACAGTACACTCTATGTTTCTAAAACTTTTATATTTTGAAAATACTACCTTAACCCAATTCCCAACCGTTGTGGGAATTAAGAGAGTACACACTCCAATTCAGGAGGCCTGTAGGAAACCCATGACTATATATCATGAAGAGCTCCTCTGATGAATTCTGGTATGCACACGCCTTTGGAGCCCAAAACCTCAGTGGCCTACTTCTGTGAGAGCTCAATCTTCTCTCCACTTCGATCCCAATCCAAGTGAATGAATACGGGAGTACGGGAGTGGTAGTTACTATCTTCCGCACCAGCCAATGACGACGGCTCTAAGGGTAAATATCTATCTCAGTAGCCACCAGGGTCACCTCTCCAGAAGTTCAACTCTGCTGGACCTACGACATTGCTGGGGGAAACAGAAAATGGTGCAGCCACTCTGGAAAAGGTCAGCAGTTTCTTAAGAAATTCAACATGTAACTATCACAAAATTCAGCTACCGCACTGGACATTTAACCTGGCGAAGTGGAGGCTTATGTTCACACAAAAACCTATACAAAAGCCCATCACAAAGGGACAAGTACTGTATGATTCCACTTACATGAGATACTCAGGATCACCAAAATCATACAAAGTAGACAGAGGATGGGAGGAGAAAGGGATAATGGGACGTTACTGTTTAATGGGTAGAGTTTCAGTTCTGCAAGATGAAGAGTCCCAGAGATGGCTGCACAACAACACGAGTACATTTATTACCAAGGCACTATATGTGTCAGAATAGGTAAAGTAATAAATGTTATGTGCATTCTACCGCAATCTCTAAAAAATTGCAGGGAGTATCTTATAAGGAAATGTTTGTAACAACTTTACCCATAATAGGCAAAAACTGGAAACCACCCAGGTGTCCTTCAACAAGCAGATAAGCAAACCACTGTTTATACTGTGGTCTAGCCACACTATGGAATACTACTGGCAATAAAAAGAAACTATTCTTAGACACTTGAATGAATTTCAAAGGTTATTAGTATGTGAGTGGAAGAAGCCAATCTCAAAAGTTATATTCCACATCATTCCTTTTACGTGACATTCTCAAAAAGACAAAGATGTAAGGATGGTGAGTAGGTCAGTGGTTGCCAGGAATTATGGATGGGGAGGGGTTAAGCATAAAGGAGTAACACACGAGAGAGTTTTTTGGGATGAAAGCATTGTTATGTAACCCAATTACAGTTGATTATGAGAATATGTACCTGTGTTTAAAAATCACAGAACATCCAGAGAAAAATATCAGTTTACACTCTAATATTAGAAATAAAATGTTAAACGTTTAGAGAGAAAACTGGATTGCTAGCAGTAATAAGGGCTGATAAGGGAAACAGAAGAGAACACAACAGAGTCAGGGCAAACACAGAGGCACTTGAGGGTAGGGAGAGAGAATCCACGGGCTGCCGGACAGAGTGGAGGTGGAAAGAATGCACAAGGACAAGCTGAGGGTAGCCCGCGAGTGACTTCATGAGCAATTCTGGGCCGCTCTGTTCAGGATCCTCAGGCAAAAGAGGCCATCATCACCTTCCAGCCCCTCTCCCTCTCCTTACCAAGAAACACTGTGCCTAGCCCAGAGATTATAATTGTGTCTATGTCGACCAAGTCTTTCTCTAATGCCCCTGCAGCTAGGGGTGATCACACAACCCTACTCCAACCAAAGAGACAAAGGAGGGCTACTGGGAAAGACTTTCCCTTTGGGATTAAAAAATGGATAGAGCTGTTTGAGAAAAGGGCCTGTTAGCTACTAAGACCTAACTCACCCTAATACCTATTGCTGTCTTCAGCTGTGGTTGTGATGCCTCAAGCTGTGCCAGCCATTTTGCAGGCAAAAGGTCTGGGGATAATGGCCAACATGGTTCAGGAAAGAAAAGAAAGACGTAAAGTGCTGCTGATCTCATTAGGTTGCTTCAACTGCGGGTCCCCAAATTTCCAACTCTGTGGAGCTGATCCGCTTAGGTGTCCTGTCACTTCCACCTAAGAATGCTCCCAACTCACTCACTCAGTGAGCAAACAGTGCACACAGACTGAGAAAAGCAGAAGGCCTGGGACTAAGTCCCAAAGAAGAGTAGCTTCAAACAGGAAGGGCTGGTTCTTTCAAGGGCAGTTTCTGTCCTGAAGACGAGTGGGAGTGTCTCCACCAGAACAATGCTTTCCCCTTCTAGCTCCAAGCACCTTGTCACCACTGAATGGCGCACAGAAGCTCATCTGTGCCGCCACTGTGGAAGCATCCTCACCCACCAATGAACCTCCACAAACAATTGGGTTTTGCATGCTGCTTTCTAGAGCCTACCCTAAGGGTGGGGGAGAAATAAGGGCCACAACACATTCTATGTCCCTCTCTAAAGCTTCACAATGCACACGGGTATTTATTGAAAAGGCTCTGAGAAGTTCTGCAATAAAGATGCCTAGCATAAGACTGCCCAAACATTTTTAGTCATAATCCCCCTTTTCTGTACATGAAAATCCCCCTTTTTAGCATGCCATGAAACACACTGTCAAAGATGAATGTCCTCAAACTATGCCGTCAACCAACTAAGGCTTTGATAGAACCCGCCATGTTTTTGCTGTGTGACATTAGATGTACGTCACCTTTCTGAGCCTCCTTTTCCCATCTGTGAAAAGAGCATCCCCACCAACCTTGCAAGACTGTGTGAGGAGTGGATGAAATGGCACATGTCTGTCTAAGAGTACAGAAAAGTCCTTATCAGCTCAAGTTTACTTCCTTCCCTTACCACCTATTCTCTTCCTCACACACACCCCCCACCCCGAGCCCCAACACACACACAGTGCCATTTAACGACCTGGGATAACATCGGTGTCCTCAGGGACCAGGGACCAATATCCAGGGACATCTTGCAACTTCTCAGCATCCCTGCAGTGAATGACATAACAGCTTCTGGGCAAACCTACAAGGATTTAGAGGGCATCAAGTGCTCTCAAAATGTGGCCAGCCTCTGGCAGGACTAGCAAAAAGCTATGCCCTCTCTTCTCCATCCCTGACTCCTTTGCCCATATGCCCATAACAGCAGCTAGGGCCTTCAGGATTACCTTAGAAATAAAAAAGGCATAATGGGCATGAGTACAAGGAAGCTTATTTTCATTTACTGTTTTTACTAATTAAATGCTAATATCAATTATTTCTCTAAAAGCAAAGAAGTATATTTGAGGGCAACATGTATATGTAAACAATTTTCCAATTACACAATTTTTAATACTTATTTTTAAAAATAAAAAATTGAACCCTCTAAACTTTAGTTCTCTATAGGAAACCCCAGGCACTTTACCTCACTTTAGTCATTGCTATGGCATCCAAACATTGTGCACCAGAACCCATACTGTTGCAATATTGTGCAGTCTTATTCAAAAAACATTCTGAAAATCTAAAGATCTACACATTTGCCTTTGTCCCTCAAAAATAATTATTTGTTTAGCACTTTAGTGAGTACAGTCACCATAGAATAACCACCACAGACTGGAGTTCAAAGAAAGACCAGCCTAGACCTCAAGAAGAACTCCAGAGTCCCAAGGAACTGAGTTAGACCTCCCATTAACTGGGGCCAAGAGTCATTTTATAGTTGAGGAGAAAAAGTACCTAAGGTCAAAGTACTTAATCCAAAAGCCAGCAGACAGTCCTCTGTCCAGTTCTGCCCTGACTTACTCTGCAATCTGACCCCAAATCACTGAAACCCCACAAGACCATTTACTTTCTGGGTAAACACATATTAATACTACCTCAACTACACCATTTGGCTACTGGTATCCAAGGAAAGTAAAAGTAAATTGTAACCATAAATTATATCAAACATCCTAATCTCGGACAGTTTTCTCTTCTCTTCTCTCTCTCTCTCTCTCTCTCTCTCTCTCTATATATATATATATATATATATATATACACACACATCAAATTTTTATTTTCATTTTGGTTTCCTTTCAAAGGGCTCCTCAAATTTTGAGTGGCCAAATTTCTAGATTTGCAATTACACCAGTGGAATCAACTCTTTTAAATGATGTTTCTTTTTCACCTAGTTCATCTTTTACTTACGTATTTTTAGGATTTTCTTTAACTTTGATATCTTCAACAGATAATCATACTGAACATGCACTTGTATATGTTTCCTCAACCTTTCCATCAGTACCTTGTATGTTTCTGTGTAGTAAAGAATCTGGCCACATCCAAAGAGAAGTCTGGCCTTTCTCTCAACTTCTCTTTCATATCTGACGTCTTTCTTTATGGTGAGTGCTGGCTGCACCCAATCTTAGCGGGGGGCTGGCCACACCTGACAGTCCTAGAGTCAGGGCTGGCCACACTAGAAACACCAACTATATGACTTATGGTGAGGGTTTTGGGTCAAACACTTTTCAGAGACTGAGTTCAACCATGTGGGCAATCAATCGTGCCTATATAACAAAGCTTCAATAAAAACTCTGGACACCAAAGCTTAAGCAAGCTTCCCTAGTTAGCAATATGTACCGGCACACTTGGGGATGGTGGCAGGGAGGAGAGCAATGTCCCGACTTCACAAGGAGAGAACACTAGACGCTCCACATCCGGAACCTTCCTGGACTTTACCCAATGTGCTTCCTCTTCCGGCTGACTGTAAACTCTATCCTTTCGCTGTAATCGACAAGCCTTCGGTGAGTGTAACAACTTTCAGTAAATTCTATGAATGCCAGCAATTTACCAGACCTGAGAGCTGCTGTGGGAGACCCCGGAAATTCCAGGTGGCATCAGAAGTGAGGCTGTCTTGTGGAGAAATGGGACCTAAACTTTGAAGTTGGGCTAACTGGGCAGCTTCCAAGACTTCCAATAAAATCCAGTCTGACATATACAGGTTCTCACGAGATCTGAAATTGCTTTTTTCAATTACAAATTAATGTGTAATATTTAACTCACTTTTTGATACCCTATACATAATACAAAGTTTTGTTGTTGTTTTGTTTTGTCCTTCCATGCGCCCTTGGTCCTTGAAAAGCAAAAGCAAATGCCAACAACTGTGACTTAAATCATATAAGATGCTGGTTTAGTCAATGACTTAGATTATCTTATTTAATTCTCACACCAGTTTATGAGGTACCCTCTCTTAAGCACTGTTCTCCATCTTATTAGAAAGATACTAAGGCACAAGGAGAAAAATTAAGTAATTTGTTCAGGGTCACAGAGCTAGTAAGTAGAGAGCCTAGAAAAAAGCATATGCATTTTGACTTCTTAAACATTTATGCAAACAGCGCCTTTCATGTAAGAGATGAATTGTATTTAAAAGTTTGTCTCTTACTGTGTAGATACAAACACAGATTTCTCAATCTTTTCTCCCTTTTTCTTTCATCCTATAGCCCTCACCACTTTTTATCTAAACACATGCTCCTGCTAAAAATAAAATTCTATTTCTCAGCCTCCCTTACTGAAACTGTCCTATAGAATTTGAGTGATCACAAATAAGCTTTTATCTTGCTTAAGCCACTGTTGTTTGGTGACTTTAATGTTTGGTAAAATGACCTAATATTAACTGAATCACTCACTCTCCAACCTAAATGTTCTCTTTCCCTGATGCTTTCCTTAGTATTTGAGGGCTGATTTGCCAGAAAGAAACTAACCAGGTGATAAATTTCCCTCTCCAATTACA
Organism: Spilogale gracilis; assembly: GCA_004023965.1. Lineage (NCBI taxonomy): Eukaryota > Metazoa > Chordata > Mammalia > Carnivora > Mephitidae > Spilogale > Spilogale gracilis. Next base: position 1,728 of record PITA01010913.1, on the reverse strand, counting down.
GTATTAAAATAAGTCATGTTTGGAAACATTCTGAAGGACAAATACAATCCTCAATTACATAAGGATACATAAAATTACACTGAAATGTTGTTTGGCAAAGATTCAGGCAGATATACAAATAGTCTCTCCCTCTCTACTCTTCATCTAAGAAACATGAGGTCTCATCCATCCTTAAAAATAAATCAATAAAAACTTCCATTTTCCACATTCACCAGTGTCCCCCTTCCATCACTATACTTTTTCAAAAGTACTAGACTTGCTATTTCTACTTTCCTTAACCTCACATCATGCTTCTGTCCATCCCTGTTAAAAACTGACAACCAAATTTACCCATCCTTTGAAACCACCTCTTCCTCACTCTTGCCTTTCCAACAAACTGATCACTGACTTTACTATGATCAGTCGGCCTCAAAAATGTCTTATTCTATCCCCATTTCTGTTCTCACTCTATGTACTCTTCCTGCTCACCAAAACCGACTGTATCCTCCCAACTATTAAGATAAATACATTATATATAATATATATTTATATTTATGTAATATATAAGCATATATAATAAATTATATATAATAAGTTACATATATATAGAGAGAGAGAGAGAGAGAGAGAGAGTGTGTGTGTGTGTGTGTGTGTGTGTGTGTGTGTCAGCCTTTCCCAGGTTACTAAGTACTCCAAATCCAAATTTCTAACAATATTTAAGACACTGCCATTGACTATTTGCGAAATACCTCCACTTTGACATGTCCCAAAACAGAACTGAATGATTATATAGAAAAGGGACAATCACAGGCAAAGTTCATTCACAAACACAGATTTTTTTTTCTATTTTTAAAATATCATCAAAGTTAATAAGCCAAATAAAACATGGGGAAAAAAATTCCTCATAACTAATTGGACTTACCACAGAAACAATAGCTTAACGTTAGAAAATTCTATCCATGTAATTTACCTATTATTAAAAAACAAAAATTATGTAAATCACTCAGTAGAAACAGAAAAATAAAGTGATAAAATTCAACATCCATTTCTAATTTTAAAATCTTAGAGCAAGGGGCACCTCACTGGCTCAATCAGTAAGGCCTGCAACCCTTGCTCTAGAGCTGTGAGTTCAAGTCCCACCTTGGGCCGAGGAGAGTACTTTAAAAATAAAATTTAAATTTTATTTTTTTTAATTTAAAAATAAAATCTTTAAAAAAAATAAAGGAGAACAGCAAAGGAGAAAAAGAGAACTTTTTCAACCTAATCCAAGACCTATAGCAAACAGCAATCTGAACAGTGAAACTTTAGGAGTATTCCCTTCAACATGAGGGAAACAAATAAGAAAGCTCACCATCCAAACTTTATTTGATTGTACTGGATGTCTTGGCCAGCAAAGTAAAAGAAGATGAAAATATAAGAAAAAGTTCAAAGTCTTCTGTCACAGATAATATGATTTACACAAAGGAAACCCAAAGAATCTACAAATTATCAGAAATAAGAGTGCAGCAAGGAAGGAAATGAACAGAAAGGAGGCACACAATAAATGTCGCTGCCTTTCCTTCCTACTCTTTGCTCTCACCTTTCTAGACTCCAACCATTCAAATTTCCATCTCTTAAGGTAAAGCCACTGTTTACAGCAGCCTTCATTCACACCCATTATTTCCCCCGTTAAGATTTCTAGGCTCTGGGGCGCCTGGGTGGCTCAGTTGGTTAAGCGACCGCCTTAGGCTTGGGTCATGATCCTGGAGC